>PVIH01005042.1:105827-120413 GCA_004025045.1 Sigmodon hispidus
TTTTTTTTTTTTTTTTTTTTTTTTTTTTTTTTTTTTTTTTTTTTTTTTTTTTTTTTTTTTTTTTTTTTTTTTTTTTTTTTTTTTTTTTTTTTTTTTTTTTTTTTTTTTTTTTTTTTTTTTTTTTTTTTTTTTTTTTTTTTTTTTTTTTTTTTTTTTTTTTTTTTTTTTTTGGACAAGATTTCTCTATGGATCTCTAGCTCTTCTAGAACACCTAGACCAGGTTGGCCTTGAACTCACACAGATCCACCTGTCTCTGTCTCTTAAGTTTCCACTCTATTGGAGATTATAACTTGTGCTTGTTAGGTAAATATTCTACCACTAAACTATTTTTCCAGTACTGAATTTTGAAGTAACATATAGAAAAAAAAATGATTTTACATAGTGATATATTTACTGAAACAATACTAATTTTCTTCCATTAAAAAGTTTTAATTTTTACTTATTGACATACTGAGTGTGTGAATAGCTATGTGGTGAGACATTCACATGTCTGAGAGTGCCTGTACAATCCAGAAGCAGAAAACTATTTCTTGGAGCTCAAATTGCATGTGAGTTCAAGCTGCATGTGTTCTGTAAACTGAACTTTTGTCCTCTTAAGTACTATACTTGCTGTTGGTAGCTGAGTCTACTCTCCAACCTGATTTTAATTTTCTCACCATTTTAAAGTTATAATGATATTCTACTACCTTATAAATATGGAAATTATATTTCTAGATATTTTGTTTACGTAAAATTACTTGAATAAAAAAAGCAAAATAAATGTTATATCTGGTATCTATAATCAATAGGTCAGTATGTCATTGCTTTTGTGTCCTCTAACTTGAAGTTAATTTATACTTACAATTCAAATTGCTCTTTATTAGACTACAATGTTTTACAGATGTTAAAGTTTAATTTTGGTGATATTTCAACTTGAGAACCATAATTAATTTGACCCTCTGGCTTCCCAGACGGCAAAGATGGTCCTGAAAGCATAAATGAAATACTGTAGCTAGTTTTATAATTGAGAAGCAAACTTCATAACAGTGAAGTGCTCAGAGCTGTGAACAGAATAACAATTGCTTTGTCAAGAATAGAATTTTTAATCCAGCAGAACATATGCAAGAAGATTTTGTTTGCAGAAGTTTCTGTCCTGATACCTGCTCCCAAATAAACACATTGAGCCTTATATTAATTATAATACAATTAATGCTTGGCCAATAGCTCAAGCTTGTTACTAGCTAACACTTACATTTAAATTAATCCACATTTTTATTTATGCTTTGCCACTATATGGCTTGATACCTTTTCTCAGTATAGCATGGCTATTTTGCTTCTCTCTGCTTCTGCTAGTGATTCCTGACTCTGCCTTTCCCCTTCCCAGCATTCTCAGTTCACCTCACCTGCCTAAACTTATTCTGTTCAGGTATTAACTAGTCAGCTTGTTTATTAAAACCATCGTAGCAACAAATCTTCACAGTGTATAAAGAGATTATTCCACAGCAATACTGATATAAAGATGATTGGACTTGCACACATTTTTTGATATAATTATATTTTAACTTAAATAACAAAATTTAAAAAAATAAAGGTACACTTTATATTGGTCAATATTATTCCCTCTGATTTTTTTATTATGAATAAAGTCATATTTTTAACCATGTATCCCTTTGTTCAGACTCCCTTCCCCCTCCCACCCTTCCCAGTCATTCACTCTTCTCTCCATCATTTAAATTTAATTTAAATGAATACTGGAATATTATAGGTAGTAACATACTTAAGGACATACTTAGTATATTGCAAAAATAAAGAATCTCATTGGGACCTTGGGACCTCCTGCCCTTGCTAGGGAGGCAACAAAGTGATGGGGAGAAGAGAGAGTGACTGGAAGGAGCAGGAGGGGGAAGGGAGTTTGAACAAGGGGATACACGGATTAAAAAATGTTACTTTATTCATAGTAAAAAATTAGTTAATAAAAAATTAATAAAAAATCTTGGTTGATATATCTTTCAAATTTTTAAAAATAAAGGATGTGTAAATTTTATTAGTAACTTTGAATTTAAAGGGTAAGTAGCTTAAAAATTTTGAAAGTCAATGATTTAGTAAGTGCCTTATTTACTTGCTTTTGCTATGTTGAGACACTATGACCAAGACAATGTATGCTTAAAATTTTAGTAGTTTAGGGTCAATTGTCATCATCATGAGATGCATGGTGTTAGACAGGCAGGCATGGCCCTGTAGCAGTACCTGAAAATTTATTTTTTTTTTATCAGCAAATAGGAGGTAGAAAGAAAAAATTAATTAGAAATGACTGGGCTTCTAAAACTTCAACATCCACCACCAGTGACACACATGTTTCAACAAGGTCAAACCTTCTAATCCTTCATAAACAGTTCTAACAACTGTGGACCAAGTATTTAAATATAGAAACTTATGGGCAGTTCTCATTTAAACCATTACAAAAGTACCCTGAGATTTCATCTCATCCTTTTAGAAGAATGAAGATCAATAAAGAAATGACAAAAAAAATAACAACAAATATGATGAGGCTACAGAGTAAGGAAAACTTAAATCAACTGATTAGATTTGGAAGTATTAGTAGAAATATAAATTAATATAATAATTATGGAATTCAATATTCAAATGCTATATAAAAATTTAAAAGGAGGAGTACTGTAGCCATATTTTACCTAGGCATATAAAAAAAGAATCTCTTAAACTGTCACAGAGACACTACCACATTTCTTGTCTATTCATAACAACAAGAAAATGTCTACTAAAAGATGACAGACATCACATGTTCTCTCTTAAATGCAGGTCCTAGCTTTTAATGTCTGTTATATGTACAAAGAAGTTATAAGAATGAGTAGAGCTATTAATCTAGCTATGAGACAATTTGAGGAAGGAGACATATTGAGACAAATTTTTTCTCAAGTGGAGAGAAGCCTCATGCTACCTGGAAGTAGAAAGAAGACTATTGGAAGTAACAAGCACAAGGTAAGTAAGGAGGTCAGCCTTGTGCAGAAGGTAGAAGTTGATGAGAAATCAATAAAAATAAATTTTGTTTGAAAAGTGACATAAAGAACATTAGTTATATGGAAGCTTATAAAATGAAAGAAACTATCTAACATACACACACACAGAGAGAGAGAGAGACAGAGAGAGAATAAAAATATTTGAAAAAAGAAAAACAATGTTTATATTTTTCAGAAAATTCTTATTTTTAAAATAATAACCATTTTATAAAAATTAAACATGTTTTTCCTTTTTCAGTATAATTCTTTATAATTTCTTTCTGTTACTTAAAATATTTTTTCACATAATATATACGGACTAAGGTTTCCTCTTGTTCTGTTTCTTCTAGTTTCATGAACATGAAAAAATCTTGCTGGGGCCTACATAGTGCCTTCACCCCTATGTTTTAGCATCGTTGGTACAGTACAGTATTTGCATGCTAACAAATGAGAAATGTAAACACAAATCAAGCCACAGTTTCTTCAGTCTATCAGCTGTACTGTCTGTAAGATAACACTGGTACAATGGTATCACAATACTTGTGGGAGTAACCAACCAATAATAGCTTTGACTTATGGCCCTCCCTTAGAGATGGGACCCATACAAGATGCTGCTTGGGTAACCAATAATCTTTTTCTTTCTTCAGAGGTATCTGTGTCAATCATGGACACACTTAACGAAACATGCAAATAGGTGAAGATAGAAAAGGGGAAGGAATACTCCCTTGGTAAAGTCCTCTAAAATGTACCCCAAAAAAATAACAACTGAAGATTTTTCTGAGATAACTCAAAAGGATTCCTCAAATACAGAATCCGAAATACACTTTCAGGAAAAGTTTTGCACACAAAACGCTAGATATATCCTGGTAACTATTCAATTTGGGAAGGCAAATGTTCAAAGAATAAGTTATTTTTTAATTATTCCTATAATTTCAAAGAACTACAAATCCTTGCCTTCAGTTTTCATTGTCTATTGATTTCCCCTCTTTTCCCTTTTCTCCCTCCCATCTGAAGTTCTTGGTCATTCTCTTCTTTCTTCCTCCTACAACTGCTGTCTTCCTCTGTCCATTTCCCTCTATTTCAGAGGGAAGCTTTGTTCTTATATTATCTTCTTTTGATGTTTTTGAATCTGTGTCACACACATTTTGAAAGTATAGGTTAGAGATACAAGATAATTTTTTGAATTATGCCTTAGAGAGTTTAGCTCTCACTTTACTATATAACTGGCTGCTGGTATTTCATCACCCATCATGACTCTGATAAATGTTTATAAGCATGAGCTGCAAAGTATCCCTGAAGAACCTTTTCTTTCAAGTCACAGTGAGATATCTTGATGAAGTAAGAGTGTAGTGGGATTGTGTTCTGTTTCAATGTAAATAATTGTCCTGCTTACTGATTTAATAAAAACACTGATTGACTGGAGGCAGACAAGAAGTATGGGTAGGGCTACCAGACTAAGAAAACTCAAAACAGGAAGAGCAGAGCAGAGATGATAGGGAGAAGCCAGAGAAATACCATGGAGATATGATGATGATATGCCAGCAGACACAGAGGAAAGAAGTTGAAATGCTGCTCTGAGAAAAGGTACCAAGCCACATGGCTAAACAAGAATCATGGGTTAGCTAAAGAATGAAGATTAGTAAGTTATATGCCTGGACCCTAGGACAATCAGCAGAAAATTAATATAAGCATCTGTGCATTTCTGTGGGACTACAGATCTTCAGGTCTGGACCACAAGCCAGAGAGCCAGAAACTTACTATAAATGGCATCTAACATTGTTAAAATACAGCCACATAAAGCTTTAGAAAGCTTAAAGACAGTTCTAGGGCAGAGAATTGTAGCCAAAAGCAGTGTCTAAGTTGTGTCTCTCAAATAAGTCATGGTAAAGAAGTGCCTGGGTATGTTGAGTAGGTTTGAATTACAAAATGCCAGGCTTTTGGAGTGTAGTTTTAGCTGCAAAATGGCCAGTTCCTGAAGTCTCACAGGAGCCTCAATATAAGCAATAAGCTAAAAAATGATGTATTTAAGCTTTCTCTTTATATAGATTAAAAAAAAACCAAACAAAAAAAAAAAAAAAAAAAAACCAGAGTCAAAGACAGCTTCTTAGTAGCAGCAGCATTTTCTTGGGTCAGCTCTGTTTGCTGGAGGCAAGCCTAGGCTTTGCTTTTTAAAAAGAGACTTTCTGATTCAGCCTTAGAGGCAAAACACTGTGAGTCTTTTAAGAGGCCCTGCCACCAAATACTTAAATGGAGTTCATGAGCAGCAGATAGCAGTGCTTTATGTGATAGTTATATAAATGCTAAAATTTCCCAGAGTGGTAATTGTGGGTCCTAACAGTACTTCTGCTAAAAATCTAAAATCTGTGAAGCTAGATTAGGAGCTGGGTAGAGCCAGACAGCCACCCTAGTGAAGTCTTTAATCCTTAGCCACACATTGGCAGATTAAAGCTGTGGTCAGAAACAGAAAGAAGTAGATGAAGCTGGGTAAAATTAGATACTCTAACCAAGCACCGTATGGTCAGAAACAGAAAAAAGATTATATATATATATATATATATATATATATATATATATATATATATATATATATTACAGTCAGATTCAAAATTCCTCCAAATGGTTTAGAGTGTGTGTTCATATATATGTTTGAGAGAGAAAAGGAAAAGGAAAAAAAAATAAAATCCTTTAAAAAGAAATAGAATACAAAAAAATAATCACAAGCCACGTGAAAATGGAAATTACAAAGAATGTCTGAAAACTATGTTATTGTCTTGTATTTAAATTTTTTGACTGAAAATAAAGTAATTAAAGCTGCTAAAAACACTTTTGATTAGAAAAAGTGATGGATTAATCCAACCTATGTATTTTGTAAATGAGTTGACATTAAAACTGAAATAAAAAGGTAAGCTACTATGGAGAGGAGGTTTCTTTTTATTTCCACGAAAAAAAAATGAGAGGCTGTGGATTTATTCCTGATTAAAGAAAATAAAGTTTGATCAGAGAAGACCACCTGAAAAGTTTTCAATGGAAATGCATGGCCCAGATGGTTCAGCATTTCAGAGCACTTCTGTTGCAGTTTCCTCTGAGCTCTGCATCCAAAAAAACTTTAAGGAGACTGGCTGAGATGACCCAGCCTTACTATTTCACTAAGTACTATTCCATAATCCTAAATTTTTCTTTGAGTCCCCATTGCCAACACCCCCATTCATCAGGAAGTAGCCTAGAGAACTATATCCGCATTCCTCCCAAATGGATTATTGATGTTTGTCTTTGTTTACAGTGTTGGTTACAAGTTGTTATAGATAATGAGGAAAAAAAACTATATGAAGGAAATTAGAATTGGGCTTCTTGTTTAAAAAAAAAACGGGGGGGATATAGTGGGATTGGCTGTAGGCAGATAAAAAGTGTGGGTGAAGATACCAGACTTAAAAAACTCTAGGAACAGGAAGAGCAGAGACACTGGCAGAGATGCCAGAGAGGCTAGCAGAAACCAACAGATACAGAGGACAACTATGCTGCTCTGAGAAAAGGTACTGAGTCACATGGCTGAACAAAATTAGAATCATTGGTTAGTTTAAGAGAAAGAGCTAGCTATCAATATTCCACAGCCATAGGCTGATCAACATAAACTTAATACAAGCATCTGTATGTTTCTGTGGGACTGCAGGACTGTGGGACTGCGGGACTGTGGGTCTGGGACAGAAACTTTATACTACATTATAGTGCTTAGTAGAGACTGAATAGGAACTATTAGAAAGTATATTAGATTTTACAGAATATTTTATTGTGAATTAAAGTATCATTCTTATAACTGAAAGCATTTTTATTTAAAATGTCTGCTTCTTACTTTATTTATATACACATATATCCACTATATACTTCACATGTGTGTGTGTGTGTGTGTGTGTGTGTGTGTGTACACATGTGTTCACTTGCCCATGTGCATGAATTTGACTCATTAGAGTCTTCTCACCCAAGGAACCAAATGTGCTGGTTAAATGCCTTATAGAAAAACTTAGAGTCACCAATGTATGTTGGCATCGTATTAAAAAAAGAAACTAAACCACTTCCTTTTGGAATAGTTTAATGAAAAGTAAGCCTTAGTTTAAATTATGTACTTAATCTCCCACATCTTATGTTGGTCATCTGTATGTTGATGAGTTTTAATCTATGCCTGACTGAATGCTATATTCTATGAAACTGTGAATAAAGTTATATTTTTTAACAATGTGTCCCCTTGTTCAAGGTCCCTTCCCCTCCCCCACCCCCTCCATTCACTCTCTCTTCTCCACATCTCCTCATCGCCTCCCCAGCATTGGCAGGAAGTCCCAAGGTCCCAAGTTCCCAATATTGCTCAGTTCAGCATCCGTCCTGGCAAATCCAGTTTCCTCCCCCCAATATCAAGACTATGTCAGGTGTTCCTCTAGTGGGAGTGGGATCATAGGTGTCAGTCCAAGAAATTTCAGATCCTAAGCTGTTCAGTGGTTGTGGTTTGCAGCTTGGACATGCTTTGCTTTTTTACTTTTTTTGTTAGAGTCCACTAATGAGTGAGTACATCCCCTGCTTATCTTTCTGGGTTTGTGATACCTCCCTCAGGAGGATATTCTCCAAATCCATACATTTGCCTGCAAATTTTAGGATATCATTTTTTTTCTTACTGCTCCATTGTGTAGATGTACCACAGTTTGATAATCCATTCTTCAGTTGAGTGGCTCTCTCTTCTTAAAAATCCTTAATTTGGTCCTACTGCAGGAGGCTCCATGAACTGCCCACACAGTTCAAATGTCATCTGCATTCAGAGGGTTTAGTTCCTTTCCATGAAAGTTCCTCAGATGTTATTTTAGAGTCAGTGAACTTCCAATGGCTTGGACCATCCATTTCTGTGGGTTTTTTTTCTCATGATCCTGACCTCTTTTGTGCATATACTCTCTCCCCACTCCCTTTAGCTGGACCAGGAGCTTGACCTGGTACTTAGCTATGGACTTTTTCTTCTGCCTCCATCCATGGCTGGATGAAGGTAATATAATGACAATTTAGATCCATTTGATTATAGAAGTTCTGTATAGGCACACTCTCCACTATTTCTTGGAGTCTTAGCTGCTTCAGTAGGACCCAGAGTTTATTCCTGGTGCATAAACAAGCTTTTCAGAGCCCATTTCCTACAGAGAAACACCTTATACTGGGGCAATGGGGCAGGGTGACTCAGACTTACCCAGACTTACCTCAACTGGAAATGACAGATGGAACTGAATAATCTTGTGATTCCTTGCCTTCTCTGGGGAATGGAAGGAAGGATGGGAGGAATCTGTAGGAAGACTAGGAGGAAGGGAGGGAAGAGGAACATTGGTAGATATGGAAAAAAACTTTTAAATTAAAAATATTATTAGAAATTTTCTTAATTTGCATAGAAATTTTTTAAACATTTGGCAGAATTTAATGTTGACTCTGGGATTTTAAATATATATATTTATTGGATTTTTATGATTTTTTATTATAAAATTTATTATTAAAGAATCATAAAAATAGCAAGTGTTCTTTTAAATCCCCATCCAACTGACTTTGAAGCTCATATTTTATAGCTATGGTTAATATTTTGAAAGTTAGAAATTAACTTTAGCATACCATGAGCTGTAATGCAAATTCAGCTTTAAGTAAATCTTATCCCTTAATCCTTTATTTATTCAGATACAGACTTACCAGGGGTTAGCAAGCCTCATCATTCTTTGAGGCTTGCATATTATTTTTAACTTGAACAAATTTTAAGGAGTATTGTGAGATCTTTTATTCTTTTTGTTATAAGAATATTCATTGCATAAAATATAAAATAGGTTGGGCATTTTCATTCACACACCTGCTTTGGTCATGTTTTCCATCTACCACTGTAGATGCCTCTGCTATCCCTCTTCCTACTAACCAGTCTTTCATGCCTTTGCTGACTTGAAATATTATATATAAGAATATCACATTTTTTAATATTTTAAAATATTTTTATTTATATATTTATCATTTGGTGATGTTACACCATGCACCCCATCAAACTCAGTTATCAGACCTCTCAAATTCATACTCAGTCTTATGATCTACCCATTTACAAAAACACCCATTCACTTAAATATATTTTATTTATCATGTTTTTTTTAACTTCTATTCATTTTCCCTAAAATAAACTGGAATGGGTTCATTAGGAATGAAGAACCAGGAAAGCATTTTATTTTATCTATCACTGTCTAAGGTAACAATTTTGCTAAGAACCTCTAGGTTTTTTTTTTTTTCATTTAAAAAAAAATTTCTGTTTTACATTTATTCTCTCTCTCTCTCTCTCTCTCTCTCTCTCTCTCTCTCTCTCTCTCTCTCTCTCTCTCTCTGTGTGTGTGTGTGTGTGTGTGTTTAAACAACTATGCCATAGAATGTTGGGGGGGCAGAGAACAATTTTAAGAAATAAATTCTTCTCTTCCAACATGTGGGCCTCCAGGAGTAAACTTGGGTCATGAGTATTGTCAGACTATTCTGTGTCATTCCTTCTTCCACCTTTACATAGGTCCTATAAAACAAATTCAATTTACCAGGTTTTTGTACCAAGTGCCTGCTTTTAATAAACCATTTTTGTGGTCCCCAAAAGTTATTTTAAAAGTATTCTTTCGATCTGAGGATAAATCATATAGTAGTAAATAATGAGATATACCTATTTCTCACGTCTAAAGCCAATAAATGATACACTGAGTCCTACTTAAACAGACATTTCTAATTATGAACATACCTATAGCATCTTATTAAAATATTATAAGATAATAAGATAATGAGGCTCAGCTTCATTATTTGTTAGCTCTTTCAATGTAACTCAACCCATTTCTACTAACCTATGTTTTGCCATGTGGCTTGTGGCAAATAAGATTTAATAAATTGCCAATTTATTTTGCACTTCCAATAAGGGTCACTATATGTTGTGACTGAGTTTTGTAGTTGCAAGAAATTCCAGTTTTGAATACATAACTATCGCAGTACAAACCCGCCGTGAAATATGTTTTAAATGAGGTTTATTTTGTGAGAATCTCTTACAAAACAGAGAAGGTTTTAAGAAATGGTGAAGGGGTAAGGTTGCAGCGTGCCAGAGCATTTCTAACGAAAGCTCCCTGCCAGCCAGAACCGCCAACTGCCCGGAAGCCGCGTCATCAGTCTGAAAACCCATGCAACCTGTCCGAAACTCTCGTGAGAGGTCCCGGCCCTGCGCAAGAAATGCCGGCTTCCTGTCCTGGTCCTCTCCCTCGGAGGTCTACTTCTGGAACCCTTTCCAGTTGACCACGCCCTGCTCGGCTCCAGCCCTCTGACGTGATCTTCACATGTATAATTCCTTATTTCCTGCTACACATAACCACATGGCATTTGAGGGCTTAGCCTTTAGACATGGAATTAATTCATGAACAAAGGAATGCTATGAGCATACATATTTATGACACCCCTATTGCTATTGCAATTATAGCTGAGCACTCTGAAGAATCTTATGTTATATGGCCAGCTGTGGATTGTGGAGAAATGTTCTCTGTATGCTGTAAATAAAGTAACTGGTTTGGCCTATGTGGAGCACCATAGAAGTGTGTGGAGGATCAGAGGAGAGACAGGGAGAAGGAGGGCAGAATTGGTCAGTCTCCATCTGACCCTGAAGAAGAATCATGTAAGGAATCCAGGTGAGCCATGGGCTGGGACACATGGCAGATAGGTTACTAGAAATGGGTTGAATTAAGATGAAAGAACTAGCTAGTAATTTGCTTGAGACATAGGCCAAACAGTATGAAATTAATATAAGTGACTGATTCATTTCTTTGGGAGATAAAAGCTGCTATGGGCCAGGTCCAAACTTCTGGTCCGAACAGGTCAAGAAATCTCCTACAACACTGGATATGTGCTAATCACCATCTATTATACAAAGGGACTTCTATAAAGAGGAATGAAAAGATACAATGTGATATCCTTGGTGGTATATTGTGTATCAAATAATGATTGGCTGAAGATCAGAGGACAGAGCCACCCACAGAGTGAGCCATAGAGATAAAGCAGTAGTGACATACATGTTTAATCTTCTGGATCTCTGTGAATTTAAGGCCACACTGAACTACCAAAAATTGATCTAGTCCAGGAGAGAAATAGAGTCAAGAAGTGATGGCACACACAAATTCTTTAATCTCAGAATTTGAGGTCATATGCCTCTGCTCCCAATACTTGGAAAGCACACGTCTTTAATCCCAGCACTAGGATGTTTTATAAATGAAGTGATATGGTTGGTCAAAGAAAGAAATATAAAGCAGAAAAGGAACCTTTCCATTTCAGCCTTGCAGTTGCCTTCACTTCCTCTACTCAGTCTGAGAATTTATGAAGATAGAATCTACTCCTTTCAGTCTAAGGAGATGGCTAGGTAAGACAGCACTCTGGCTTCTTCCTCTGTCTCTCTGATCTTCATGAAAACTATTTTTTAGATTACAAACAATGTATTACCACACTTATCTGTATATATAATAATAAGTCATTAGGAGTTAGTTAAATTCTATATCTATTTAGCATAATAATAGAAATAGGCTCCTCCCCTAGATTCTAGGGCCTCTCTCTAGCAACATCTTGCCTGCAATTAGGATGTCAGGTATGGGGTTTATCTTGTGCTGTGGGCTTAAATTACATTTGGAAAAGGGTTGGTTACTAGAGTAATATTTGTGCCCTTGTTTTATCAGTGGGTAGGCATTGTCAAAATGGTCACTATTGTAGTTTTCATAGTTTACAGCTATGTTTACTTACTGGATAAGACTGATTACTTTTTTCTCTGCTAATGTGTATAATATATTACTTTGTGTATTATGAAAAGTAGCAAGAAAGGATGATGCTTCCAGGTCTATAGCACCTTGATTTCTCCATGGTCTATGACTCAAGTGTCTAGTACGTTCCTCATTAGGATCTTACTGTTAAGTTCTGAAAGATGACCAAGAGCAATGCTAGTAGCCTATAATGCTTGAAAGTGTATGGAGACTTACTGTTCAACAACTTGAAAACAGGTAACTCATGGCTGGTAATAATTTTTTAATTTTCTAGCTTGTGGTATGTAGTGGGGCATTGCTAACTCATTATGGGGTAACTCTATTTAAAATAATTTTATATGATCATATGTAAATATTGTAGGATTCCTTTGCATGGAAAAGGGAGGTAGTCATTAAGTTTCACTTCGAACTGATAATTAGTTGGCAATTAGTAACTTCTGGATTGAGGGATGTTAAGTTTTTATTAAGATTGTAAGCCCTGATCAAACAACCATCTTCTAATGGATAACCAAACACCCAAGAATATGTGATCAGTATAACCAGTACTTAATGTGTGTAAGACAATAAAAATTTAGAATACAGGCCTCTGTAAGTAAAACTGGAAAGAATTGAGAGAGGTATTAAATATGCTCAAAATTCAAAAAATTCCAAATAATTAATACAAGAATTTTTAAAGCCATTATTGTATTTCTACATTTCAGATTCTCAAAGAGCATTGGTCTTGGTCACCTTTCAGAACTTAATGGGAAGATCCTAATAAGGAACATACTAGACACTTGAGTCATAGTCCATGGAGAAATCAAGGTGCTATACACCTGGAAGCATCATCATTCTTTCTTACTACCTTTCATAATACGCAAAGTAATATATTATACACACTAGCAGAGAAAAAAGTAATCAATCTTATCCAAAAAGAATATTTTTTATAATTTATAAACAATAATTTAAAACAACATTTTTATTTTATCATACAAATCTAATTACTGAGGATGAGCCTAGTGGTTAAAATGTTTATATTTTATAGTAATAAAAATAATAACTTTGACATTTAGTTAACAAAAATTTAGGCTTATTAAAATTTAAACTTGATTCTTTAGAAACTCAAAATAAATTTTGAACATTAATAGAAGTAGAAATCAAGATAATAAGGATAGATTTATTAAAAAGTTAAATCTCAAATATTTAGAAAGAAAAACTATTTTGATTGATATCTGTAGAAATTATTTTGTTCAGACAAGTGCTTTTGATAAAAATAAGCATATATCTAAATATTTTACACATGAAAAGTTTTAAATGTACATATTTATAAGAATTTGCATTTTCCCAAAAGCTAACTAAAAGGGATTTTGAACACTGAATCTAAGAGAAAGGATTAGAGAAAGATGTTTTAAATAGAGATAAATTGAACACATTAAGGCAGAAACTAGACATGCCACCACCATCATGAAAAAATACCTGGTATTTGGGAATTCCAAGGCTACCCACCTCCAACTGAACAATCAGATAAGTACTGCGGAGCCTTGAAGGACAGACTCAGACCTTGCCCAGAGGTGAGGAGGGGTCAGCAGGCCCAAGTGCCTGTATCCCAGCCAGGGAGGGGAGACTTGAGCTCCCTTCGGTTCCGGTTCCTGGACCAGGTGTTGTCTGCAGAGCATGTCCAAGCTCACTCTGGAGCAGGCAGAGATAAACTCTGCCTATCACGGTCCCCGAAGCTGCTGCTGAGGGAGTTTGCACAGACACCACCCCGCCTCAAATTGGTCAAACAGAGAAAGATTGAAGACTTGAAAATCAGTCCCCTGAACAGTGCAGAAGTAGTGATTGAGCAGACTCTTCATCAGAGGTCACAGGAGGCACACAAGCCCCAGTGCCACAACTCACCAGGAGCCATCTAATCGTGAACCACTAAAGCCATGGCGAAACGCCAGTGCAAAACTTACATAATAATATAAAGAACAACAAGGTAACTCCAGAAAAAAGTGGCAATCCTACAATTACAAGACCTGAACTGAGCAATGAAGAGGAAACAGAAGGAAACAACACCAAAAATCCCTTTTTGATGATCATTGAAGCTCTCAAAGAAGATATGAAAAATAGCCTTAAAAAAATAGAAGAAAGTACAAAAAAAAATTGGAAGAGATGAACAAATCTATGAAAGAAACATGCCAGGAACTAATAGCTGAAATGGAAGCAATAAAAAAGGCACAAAATGAGGCAAAGATGGAAATAGAAAATCTGAAGAAAAAAGCTGGAACCACAGATACAAGCATAACAAACAGAGTTCAAGAGATGGAAGATACAATCTCTGAAGTGGAAGACTCAGTAGCTCAAATAGAGATACCAGTCAAAGAAAATAGTAAAACTAAAAGAGCCATAACTCAAAATGTTCAGGAAATCTGGGACACCATGAAAAGACCTAATTTGAGAATAATAGGAATAGAAGAAGGAGAAGAATACCAGCTCAAAGGCACAGATAATGTTTTCAATAAAATCATAGAAGAAAACTTCCCTAACCTGAAGAAGAAATGCCTATAAAGATACAAGAAGCTTACAGAACACCAAATAGATATGATCCCAAAAAAAGTCAGCGCGCCACATTATAATCAAGCCACAAAACATACAGAACAAAGAAAAAATTTTAAGAGCTGCAAAAGAAAAGGGCCAACTCACATATAAAGGCAGACTCAACAGATTAAAGCCTGACTATTCAATGGAAATGATGAAAGCTAGAAGGGCTTGGTCAGAAGTTATACAGACGCTAAAACAGCATGGCTGCCAAACTAGAATACCATACCCTC
>PVIH01005043.1:0-129995 GCA_004025045.1 Sigmodon hispidus
ATGGATGGGTGGGTAAGTGGGTGGATGGATGGATTGATGGATGGGTGGGTGGATGTTTGGGTGGATGGATGGGTGGATGGATGGATAAATGGGTGGGTGGATGGGTGGATGGATGGATAAATGGGTAGATGGATGGATGGGTGGGTGGATGGATGGGTGGATGAATGGATGGATGGGTGGATGGATGGTGGGTGCGTGTTGTGTACACTCCTCTTAGAACCTTGTATTTATTTACAACACAGGTAAGCACTTGTTTCTGGCAAGGGATAGTTCAGCTCCTCAGACTTCTAGTCCCAGCATTACCCTCCTTTCCCCACTCCCAGTGCCTTGAGTCTCTTTGTAGATACTTGTGCCAGCTCTGGCTCTGCTGTCCTGAGATCCACCACAGCAGCTGTGTGGCTGAGGTGAGGGGTGAACCAGTGGTATTGCATCAGAAACAAGGTTGTGACCCACAGTCATCAAAGGAGCTGTGAGACAGCATGGAATGGAGCACACAAATGTTCGGCAGTGAAGTTGCTCCACTGTCCCATGGACATGAGAGCCATGTACACTGGACCCAGAGAAGTGAGATCCCAAAGTCTAATTAATATAATGTCTCCATTAGAGCTTTTATGTAGTCCATATGACTACTACTCTGCATGATAAATGCAATTGAAAATCTTATTCCAGAAAAACTGAAGACCTCTTATCTTGCTAGTAATATTAACATGGTAGTTGTCAGGTTACCATCCAGTGATGCTCTGTCTCTTTACCTTGCAGTAAATAATGATGGCTTATATCTAATTGAGTTTCTCTAGTATTATTTTGAAGCATGGCTATTGTCAAATTCACACCTGCTTGGCATCTCACATATTCCTGGGGGAATAAATACACTCATCTGCTTGTATATGCATGGTCACTTGGCACATGTATTGTTATCATGCACCATGTCACGGTGGCCATACTCTATCCTGAAAACTTTGATACATTATCTTTGACCCTTTCAAAGTCTGCCAAGTACTTGCTAACATTTCATCTTTTTATCACAAGAAGGCAGAGAATTCCTAACTCAAGATTTGAATCTGGAGTTGTCTGTATACTGTTATATGACTTCTTTTTTTTTTTTTTTTTTTTTTTTTTAAAATTTTTTTTTTTTTTTTTTTTTTTTTTTTTTTTTTTTTTTTTTTTTTTTTTTTTTTTTTTTTTTTTTTTTTTTTAAAACACTTTATTTATTTATTTATTTGCCTTTGTGTTTTGCCTGGAACTGGAACTACAGACAGTTGTTAGCTGCCATGTGGGTGCTGGGAATTGAACCCGAGTCCTCTGGAAGAGCAGACAGTGCTCTTAACTGCTGAGCCATTTCTCCAGCCCCATGACTTCTTAATATAGTAATGGTTTTCAACTATATGATCAAATACAGCTCTTAAAACATTTTATATTCCTCCTTATTATATGAAAAGAGCCAGAATATACAGCTTGTCTACATAAATAATATTAATTAAGCTAACAGTAAGCTAATATACACACAAGGAGGTAACTTAAACAAATGTGTATTTCACTTGGATAATCACACACGTCCAATTATACATAGCTATAAGTAAGTAGATACTTTTATAAAATCACCAAATATTCCTTAGGTACAAATGCAGAGGATACAAATGCCTTTGGGATGGTGAGTCAGTGTGTAAGAAGGCTATAGCCAGTGATGGAGCTTTAACAGTGCTAGAGAGATTCCAAACAAAAAGCCTATAAATTTCTAATGATTTATACAGCAGTTCTCTTTCTGGGAAATTAATTATATATTAGACTCATAAAACACCAATTTTGTCTCTTTTGTTGCTTGTTTATTGACAGGTTCTCACTATACAGCCCTGGAACTAACTATGAAGACCAGGCTAGCTTCGAACTCACAGAGATCTGCCTGCCTCTGTATCCTGAGTGCTGGGATTAAGTGTGTGCCACCATTCCTGGCACTGAGTTGGGATACAAAATAGAAGTTTGGATAAAGTAGAATAGTCTCCATTTTTTTCTTAATAAGTGTCCCTCTGGCCCTCTACACTGGTGAGGAAGTGGGTGGAGTCTACACTGTCTGGCACTGCTGTACATGGCAAAGATGATACAGGATCCCTTCTCTGTCAACTAAATCCCAAGCACCACTCATGCCTACAATTCCTGGAAAGCTCTGAAAACACCTAGGAATCATTGTTGGAATAGGTTTTTAGATGTCCTATTTATCTGGAAAAATTTTTACAGCCTCAACTTGTGAAAAAACTCATTAATTCCCATCACAGACCAGAGGCATGAAACACTCCAGGAAATATCCCCACTGTTGATTTTACCTCAAAAAGTTTAGATCTTGAAAGTTTGATGGCCAGTGCCTGGCGGTATTGATAGGCGATGGAACCTTTAACGGTGGAGCCTCGTGAGAGGCAGTTATGTCCCTGTGTGAGTGGCCTTATACTGGAATTTAGGCTTCTGTGTCTTTACACTGCCAAGCTGCCATGAGCAGAACAGTTTCCTCCTCCCTCTCCTCCTCCCTCCATGATGGCTGCCTCACTGTAGGTCCAGAAGGAACAGGCCAACTACGTGTGCACTAAAACTTCTGAACCTATGGGCTAACATCATCCTTCCCTTCTTTCGATACCTCAGGTGATTTGTTACAGCAACAGCAAGCTTCCTCATGTACTAGCCTTCTCCAGAAGGCCCCTTTCACCTGTTTCACTGACAGATCTCTCCTGGTGGTTTGTACACTACTGTTTAAGCAGTATGCTGGGAGAGGATTTGGTTCGCACCTCCCTTAGCATCTTCAAATTCTGCATCTCACTATACTTTGACTGTGTAAATATCCTATAATCATAAAGATCAAATTATTTCTTTACGATAATGGATGTAATTGCTTTCAAATTATTATTTGATGTAATTATTTCAAATTATTTCAAATTAAGCTTTTCTTGAGCCTCACATTCACCAAGAACATTTGTTGACTATCTGTTAGGTTTTTTAGCTGCTCAGAAGGCACAGAAGGCAGACTACTTCAGAGGAGACAGAAGGCATTTTTTTAAAAAAGAGGGTAAACATGTCGGTCACAAGTCAATCAACCTGAGGATGCGTGATGACAGCAGAACTGGTCTCTGCTGTCCTATAGATTTGTGACCTGTTTACATGGAGCGTATCAGGCAAGAAAGCATAACCTGTAACAACAGTGGCCCTGAAGAAAATATCCCTGAAAGCCAACTTATGACAGAATTTGGTTGTATCTGGTGAGCTATTTCACAGGGTCTCTGTTTCTTATAAAGTGACATTTGAGAAAAATAAGCAAGATTTTTTCCTCTTAAAATATTAATCACATATGACTTTCGACTCTATGGAATGTCTGTAATAGATTTAAATACTCCTGTCATGCCATTGAAACTGCACCAGACGAATCAACACTGCCAAGAAAATCCAAACAGCAAAACATAGAACAAAAACCACTCCATATTAGGGGACTTTCTGACACTTCCCTCCGTTAATCTACACAGTCCCTCTAAAGAATAGATATTATGTTCGGCATTGCAGAGAGAAACTCGGGATTCCCCAGATTCCTGACCCCTCAAGGTCATATGGCTGCAGCAGTTGAAGCCACAATTAGAACCTGCTGTGAAATGGACAATGTTCCAGGTCCCGAGCTTCAAGTTTACAGCACCAGAAGCATCAGGTACCTGATGGCCAGCGCGGGGCGGTATTGATAGGTGAGGGAACCTTTAACGTTGGGGCCTCATGAGAAACAAGTTGGAGGCACATCCTGGGTTGTGCATATGAAAGCACACCTAGGAAAGTTAGGGATAGAGGCTAGCCCTGGCTCTGGTCCTACCATCCATTAAAAAGTCCCAGACTATGGAAGAAGAGAAGTGTTGGGAGCATCAAGTCAAGGAAAGCTTGAGAGCAAGTGATGTCTCTGGTTCAGAGAAAGAGCTCCAAGCCAAAGGAAGACCCGCTAGCTCCAGGGCAGTGACCCCTGACGGCACCAAATCAGAACAGAAAGGCCTTGGTCAGAGACCTTCTCATGCAAACAGTGCAGTAATGCACAGTCTAGGAAGTGAGGGATAGCTGATACCAGCCATATTCTCATCCTTCTCCCTGCAAGTTCTCTTGATATGTTATATTCTCAAGCATTTCTGTCTGTGGTCTGTGTTGGGACTTGCCCAGTAGACTGAGATTATTTCAAACAAAAGGTCTGAGAGCCCAAGCTATGTCAATTTAATGTGCCTTGTGGAGCAGCAGTCAGAGCCCAACTGAAACTGTATAAATTTATAATGCTATTTAGGGTTGGCAATTATAATTAGGCCATATTGAAAAGCAGAAGCAACTCAGGTGGAATGTAGAGACCGAATGGCGGGGTCATTTCCTCCCAGCAGTCACAAACTGTGGTGCAGGGTTACGACATCCAGAGTTCAAGCAAGGAGACTGCCCTTTTAAATGCCCATTTGAACTGCAGAATCTTCTAGAAACAGTCGCAGGAGCTGACTTACATTTGAACAAGTGCTTTAAATGATGCTCAGCTTTGAACAGATAATTGGTCCAGCTCTCCCTTCTCTGTGTCTGCAGCTCCCATTGAAATCAATGAGCATTGCATATTCAAAAGGGACACAGAGAACAGAGTTGTAGGTTGAATTAATGGGATAAAGGACTGCAGAGCTCTTAAAGCCTGTGCAATTAAATCGTGGTCTCATACAATTCTCTAGGGTCACCAGCAATTTGCTGGCCTAGGAAAGCCAGCTGACTTCCTTTCAGGGGTGTCACGATTTATAGAACGCATTTTCTTAGACATCGACACATGGTCCTTCTCAGCTCACAATCTCCCCTCCTATTCGATCTCTTTAGAATTTGATGCCTTGGGTTCTGGGATTCATTCACAGGCCCTGAGCTCCAGTTACAATCTCCAGTTATCCCAGAGGCAGTCTGCACTGCAGAGTCTGGCACACTCGAGCACCTAGGATTATCTTATCTTTCTATAAAATCTTTATGCAATATGCATATGGCAAGATATGCATTATTTACTTAATAAGTAATACTTCATTGTATATTTTTTCATTGTCTGTAGAAAGCTGTAACTAGCAAGAACTCTGTCACATCTATCATTAATTATATCCTCAACATGTGATCTGGTTGTAATTATCAAATTTTTTAATCAACAAAATGTTTTTCAGTTTGTTCAGCTGAATATTCACAAAGTCATAAGACTAATATTTCAATATTTGCCTAAGCGATTTCTCTTTTGGAACAAAGAGAAAGAAGGTGTCACTGACTCTCTTTTATATGTTAATTTCTTTCCAAATGCTTTCCTTTTCTAATGAATTCTCATAACAGTAGAGAGGGA
Organism: Sigmodon hispidus; assembly: GCA_004025045.1. Lineage (NCBI taxonomy): Eukaryota > Metazoa > Chordata > Mammalia > Rodentia > Cricetidae > Sigmodon > Sigmodon hispidus. The sequence continues at coordinate 5,339 of PVIH01005043.1, forward strand.
TGTCTTTTTGTATTTTTTTTAAAAGAGACATAGAATTGAAGCCCTAGAGAGATGATTAGGTAACAGGCCAAGAATGACACAGACCCAGGAAGCACAGAGGTGAGGCCCGAATCTGCTGATTCCCATCTCCCCTCAATGGTTGGCACCCGAGACACAGGAAAGCCAAACACAAGCTATACATGGATACTCAGTCAATAGAAGGGGAGGATGGCAGTCATCGCCCACTCTTGTCCACAAGGCTGAGAGTGGCAGTCAAGAAGGCAGCAGCTCAGGGTGCCGGGGTCCTACAGGTCACTCTATGGATTCTGACAGCAGGAGCCTGCAAGCTGGGACCTTATATAGTAAAAGTCTCTCCACTGGCAGCCTATTCTAGATCCACCAATCCCTGCTCTTGAGTAGTCATGATCTGAGTCCAAAATTCCCACACATTTGATTCTCCACGCCTAGTGTTTTCCTTTCCATAATCGACCCATCTCCCGCTTTCTTATCCCCTAGAAGCAGATTCTCACCTCTTTCTGGCATGTTTCAACTGCTACCCTCATTCTTAAAGTACTCTGTATTTTATACTTGAAACTTAAATCAAGGTAATCCCTCCAGTCTGGGAATCACACTTTGTGGGTAGCCACGAGCAGACTGGTCATCCATGAAGACTGCGCTCTTACAGTAAGTATCCCATCTGGCTAAGCGTCCTGAGCTCTGGAGGCTCTTTAGACTGTTCAGGAAATGGTGTGGACGGAAGGGATGCTGTACTAGAACTGCATACAGGAAGGAAGGCATCTGTAAAGGGGCAGGAGGAAGAACAGATCCTTCTGTTGGCTGGCCGCTGTGCTAGCTGGACCCTGTAGCTCAAACTGTATTTAGCTTTAATAATAAAAACCCAGAGCCAGATATTGGGGTAAATGCTGAAAGATCAGAGAGACAAAGGAGCCAGTCACTAGAGAGACGTCTTACCTCTACAAACTCCTCAGCCAAAAGGGGGTGAGATCCTGTCTCCACCTGCCTTATATTCCTGTCTCTACCTCCCTAGTGCTGGGATTAAAGATATGAGCCTCCACTGCCTGGCTCTGTTTCTCTCTTAGACAGGTCCAATCTCGTGTAGCCCAGGGTGATTTGAACTCCTGACTGTCCTGCTTCCTCTTCTCAAGTTCTGGGGTTGAATGTGTGTGTCACCAGTGCCTGGCCTCTAGCTCTGCCCTCTGATCCTCAGGCTTCATTTGTTAGAGCACAGACAAAAATATCAGCTCTTCCACCTGATCGTCCCACAGCCCCTCCGGGTCCCTGTGAGATAGTCTCCCTGTGGTAGGAGGGATATTGGCTTTACAGCAGTTAATCATCTTTAGGGAACATTTGCAGATGGACTTTGAGGGGACTGGGACTGAACACCACCCAGCTCCTAAAGACAACACTGCCCAAGGGCTTGGGTGACTCTCAAGTCATTTCTGGGGATGTTAGTTAGGGGACATCTGTATAATTAATTAGGTGATTGGAATTATGTTTATGATACTGATGCTATTGGGGATTAGAATATCCTGTGTGTGGGAAGGAATGAAAATTAGAAATCTATTAAAACACTGCTTTGTACATCTACTGCAGGTCAGTTTATGAAGCACTTCTTCACACTAATGTCTTCCTCCTTTCTTGTGGGTACCACACTCTGGCTCCAGCACAGCTTCTCAGCCCCATTGCCACACTGTCTCTCATTTATGCAAAATGGGTGCAGGGAATGACAGGGGAGCTGGTGGTGCTGGGCAGTCCAGGTGTTCACAGCAGCCAGAACATTGTGTCCTTGGCTCCAGGCCCTTCCTGCTTTCGTTGTCCTCCCAGGTGGAGAAAGCTCTATCATTTCCCCATTGCTACTGTAGGAAGAATGTCTGTGCCCCCCAAGGCTTTAGATGAATCGTGCTTTGACATTTCCCAGGCTTTACATGCTCTGCACACTATTATAATGCTCCTAAAGCTATGTGACAATTCATGCAATTTTTCTTACTTTTATTTAAGTTTCCAGTTTTCTTTGATTATAAATAATGTTTGGTTTCACTATCTAAATTTATAAGTATTTGACCACATTTCTGCTTGTTTTCCTCAGGAGGGTTCCTCTAAACACTACAGAGCCTCTAAGTCAAAGCTATTGAGAAGCCCTGTCCAGTTATTTTTACCAGAAGATATCACGTCAGCATCACAGGGCCTTCCACATGTACACTGTGCATTCAATCTTGCACTAGTGTGACAGATTCCGGGTATTATGTTAGTATCTATGTACTGACTACTAGTTAGACTATAGGCTTTTCACTATTTATCAATTGCTCCTTTGTAAATCCTGTCTCTTGTGTATTGATATACTAGCTTATCATCATCGATTTTGATGCGCCTTTCTACAATAAAACAATCACTGTCTTACTTGTATGTACCGTTTCCCTGGCTCCCCTGCTTGCTCTGGCTGTCATGTGCTCTCTTGATTAGCAAGTGATGACTTCTAGAGCCAGGCTGTTGTCTCCTGCAGTTCTCCCAGCCAAATGCTTCCTGATAGCCCAATGGGTGGGAAGCAGATGAAGTCAGAAGCATGAGACTGAATCATTTAATAGTCTTATGTTAGCACATGGTATAGTAGTGAGAAAAACAGCAGAGAGGAAGCACACCATGTGGGGCTCTATTAAGGTATGCAGATGCAGGAAATGAATCATGAATGACTTTCTAGGCTTCAAACCATCCAACTGAACATGCAGATGGGGTCCTAGAACGCTAGAAAGGCAAGGGGGTGGGGCTCAGGGTGGGCTGACAAAGCCAAGGCCGCAGCACCCTGGTACGAACACATCTCTCCTGCTGTCTGCACAGGGATCTTGAAAGATGAGCCATCATTTGGATGTCTACTTGACTTCTCCTACACCAGGTCACTGGTGCTGTAGTTTAGACCATTTGCTTACTTTTAGTTAGTTAATGGGGCTTCAGTTTCATTGCCTATAAAACCAGCATGAGGCTGGTATGAGAAAGTAAGCCACTCATTTTATGTATGAAGAAAGTGAGGCACAAAGTGATAGAGAAAATTTTCTGAGTGTATCACAGCTAATCATTCTGATTAGTTCAAAGCCAGTGAGAGAATGAAGCACTCACTTTGATTTCCCAAACCTACAAAAAGCTGCCCTCTGACCTCTACATGCACACGATGGCACCACCTCCTTACATCATGTACACATACAATAATAAATTTGAAAAAAGTAAGGAGATGATTTGTGCATTTTGGTAAAAATTTTTATGTATTCAGTATCTAGAGAGTCATAGAACAAAACAAAATAAAACAAAACCACTAGTTTGCTGTGGTGATACGTTGTATATTTAATAACAATAGTCTGGAATATCAGAGGACAGAGCCACACACAGAGCCAAGCCATGAAAGTCAGAAAGTGGTGATTTTCTGACTTTAATCCCATCACTCCTGAGGCAGAAAGCCACCTGAGTTCAAGGTCTAACAGAACCAGGCACAGGTGGCACCCACCTTTATAGTACTAGGAAGTTGAACCTGGAGAGAGAGAAGGAAGAAGTTCAGCTTCCTCTGCCACTTCCCTTTTCAGCTGTGGATGGAGAGACTTGTGTGGTAAGGATTCATGGAGACAGACCTGAGGAGTTGGTGGGTGAGAATTGACTGGAAATTAAAATCCAGTGACTGGCTTGGCCTCTTTTAATTCAGATGTCACAGCAGTCATCTGAATTCCACAGTCACCAGTATGGCCACTGTGCCAAGTTAGTATCGTGACAAAAGGTCTGCAGGAAAGTTTGGCGCACACTCCCACCCTGAATAGTACATTTAAATTTAATGCTGGCATGTGATATAAATAATGGCCTTCCCTGCTGCGTGTGCCGAGTGTGATGGCTTGGCAGCAGTGTGATGCTGAGCACTGACAAGGGGCAGGAATCGCCTGGTGTGAGTGGAGGAGAAGAGGGTGGTGTAGCTAAGGATGACATGACAAAGGTATGGGGACAAAAAACAAGCCTGAGAGCGTGCTAACCACAGTCCTTTGGTCACAGCCTGACCCCTCTGCAGAGGGCTTCCCACCGCCTCGTGATGGAAACAGTCAGGGTGAGTGTTCTGGCAGCCACCTCTCTTGGCTCACTGTGGATGTTTTCATCTGTTAGTGGGCATTAAGGCATCAGATGAATGGGATCAGGTGGTGTTAGCACTGCCAAGCCTTGCCCAGGAGTAAGATGCCAGGTCCTCATGGTTCCTACCCCCACATCCACAGGTGGTAATGTCCAGGCCAAGGCTCACTGTCTGCTTATGTACTCACTCCTAAGTCCACAGAATAGGGACTCACCTTTTCCTGGCTCCCCCATCTGCTTCATTTACGGAAGATCAAGTTTAATGATGCTTAAAGTATCCTTTGGGCCAGATCATCTGTGCCTAACTACATTCTAAACAGAAATATATATATTTTAATCAAAATTTAAACACAGTTGGTATTGTTCTTATTACTTCCCAAGGTAAGATGATTCTCCCCAGAAATTCTAGAACTTTACTCTGATATTGTCTAATCCGTTTCTTCCTATTTTAAAAAACTCAGCAAAGTGGAAAAACGTTGGTAATGTTTTGTCACCATCTTTCTCAGCACATCTAGAGCCAAGAACATTCTGGTGAAGGACTGTATGTGGTAGCAGTGCAGGGCTGAGCTGGAAGGTCAGGCAGGAGGCAGGCCCTGACCCGAGGTCCGTCCATGCTGGGGCGGGCAGCCTTTGCCCTAAGGTTTGTGTAAGGTGGCCCCAAGGACTTTTAGAACTCAGTGTGTGAGTAAAGCCAAGAGGACAGTGCTGGCTTCCGGGGGAAGATGAGTGGGAATCTGCTCCTACCTTACAGGTAGAGAGACTGAGGAGACACAGGAGTATATTAAGAATATGACAGCTACTGAGCAGAGATTTGACTGGTCACTTCATTCCACAGCTGATTTCAGCATCAGCATCAGAGAAGAAACAAGGACAACTGTATGGGTGCAGGATTGTGAGAGCGTGAGAGAAAAACAGGCTGACTCTCAATGTCTGCAGAAGTTTTCTTGTAGGGGCCCATTTTATGCAAATAAAAATTCTGAGTTAAAAAGTAGTAGTGAAAACACGGAGGTAGAGCTGGGAAAGCAAGATGGTGTGTGGTTAGGCTGATCCTCAGCATACCATCTCTCTTTCTGCTCTATACAACCAGAGCCCCACACTGTGCTCCCTCATACACTGTGCTGCTTTGGTGTGAAGGAACACAGTATGTGAGGGAGCACCGTGTGTGAGGGAGCACAGTGTGTGGGGAGCACAGTGTGTGTGGGAGCACAGTGTGTGTAGGAGCACAGTGTGTGGGGGAGCACAGTGTGTGTGGGAGCACAGTGTGTGTAGGAGCACAATGTGTGTAGGAGCACAGTGTGTGGGGGAGCACAGTGTGTGGGGGAGCACAGTGTGTGTAGGAGCACAGTGTGTGGGGGAGCACAGTGTGTGTGGGAGCACAGTGTGTGGGGGAGCATAGTGTGTGGGGGAGCACAGTGTGTGTAGGAGCACAGTGTGTGGGGGAGCACAGTGTGTGTGGGAGCACAGTGTGGGGGGAGCACAGTGTGTGGGAGCATAGTCTGTGGGGGAGCACAGTGTGTGAGGGAGCACAGTGTGTGGAGAGCACAGTGTGTGTGGGAGCACAGTGTGTGTGGGAGCACAGAATGTCATTACCTAGAGAATACAGAAGATAGTGAGTGAATCAAAGAATTTTGCTATCATTAGGTGTCAGGGAAAAGTCGTCAGTCAGAAGAGAAGCAGCTACCCTGTTAGAGAAGCATGTGTGCGAGAAGAACAGGAAGTTGTTCCTGAGAGTCACTTACCCAGAGTACATGTGGCAGTTGCTCAGGTGCCCTGAGGAATATATTCACTTGGAATCTGCCTGGTGTGTCCATGGTAGGCAGACTCACATCCCTTCCCCATTCTGAAGGATGTACACAGTAACACTGGGACTTACTTGGCAAAAGGAACAGTGGAGGTGAGGAGACAATCCCACATTTTGTATGGATTGGCCTTAAATAACTACAAAGGTTCTTTAACATGGAAAGAGGAGGCAGAAGCAGGTGAGCCATGCTGAGCTGGCTGTGAGGATGAAGGGAGAAGCCTGTGGGGTCAACGGATGCAGGTAGCTTCTAAAGGTGAAGGACAAAGAAAAGGCTGTGCCTAAGTACCTCCAAACTCTACACAGAGTGAAGTACAGCACCATCCTCCCTCTGGACTTGAGAGCTGCTGTGACTTCTTTCCTGGTGCTGGAGGCCGGCTGGCAGCTCCTCCAGCGGAACCATGGAGCCAGTCTAAGCTCCTGTCCTCAGAACTGTGCTAGAACAGACAGCTGTGGTCTGAGGTGACTGAAGAACTAGTTTTCTGCCTCTTGTAGGGAATGCTTTGCAGAATGACCAAGTGAGAACATGGAGATGGGAGGATAAATGCAACCCAGAAAGAGGAGACAGTACATGTGCCCTGCTTTGTGTCACTCAGGATGCCTGCCCATGCACAGAGAACAGGCATCGTGCTAGTTCATTGAGAACTACAATGAAATGAGTCATCACAAGACCACTCAAAGACCTCAAGAGGCCTCTCTACACTGCATCTTAGAGAGCAAAATGCACTCACACTAAGTATGATCTTTATCATAAAATATCTGAACATTAAAAATAATTTTATTGGCTATGGTTGTTCAGCAATGGTCATGCATATTTGTGAATTCTAAAAAAGTAAACACACTAACCATACCAATTACTTACAAGTGTATTGCAATGTTTATAAATACTAAATTTAACAATGAAACTTGTGCTATATTCTAGAAGCATTTCTTTATTTCAATTTTGAAGACTTTGAAATTATAGAAGAAAAATTTTTATTGCAATGCTCAAAACAGTTTCACAGGCTAAGGTCCTTTGCTCAGAGTTTCTGATTGGATAAAAACAACAAAACCCCTTTTATGATTTATTTATTGAGAAAATCCAAGTACCCTAGGCTAGTTGAACACTCCCTTTGTAGTTAGGGATAGCCTCGAGCTCTGGTCTTCCTGTCTCCACCTCTCCATGGCTAGAATCACAGGCACGAACATCCTGGTGTACCCACTGCATGCTAGGCAAGCATGCTACAAACCGAACTGCATCCCAAACCTGGAGGAAATGTCTTGATGGTAAAATATCAAATAACATCTGCCAGTGGCCGGGCAGCTACAGGAAGAGTTTCTTTCACAAGTACATATAGAGCACACAGAGAAGGTGAGGTTATGGCAGGAATTCTAGTGCCGATTCCTGAATGATTCAGTCTCCTGTGACCACAAAGAGAAATGTTTCCATTAATGTGTGACATCATTGTGCCAGTATCAAAGAATGGATATGGAAGCCAGAGGCCACACCTGGCTCTGCCATTAAGACTTGTGTGACTTTGGTCATGTCACTTCAACATGCTGTACTTCAGATTATTCTTGTATAAAGGAAGTAACAGCCCTTCAGAGAACTGGAGAGAATGGAACATTTATATGCTCTGTCAACAGACGAGTGCATAAGACCTTCCAGATCCATCCATCCATCCATCCATCCATCCATCCATCCATCCATCCATCTATCCATCCGCACATATTTCAACGTAAACAAGTGTTTGCTTAGAATGTGCTATGTACAGCTCCGCAGCCTCCATGACAAAGAGGAACATGAGGATGAAATTCCCACTCTAAGTCACTCAGATTCTAGGGAAGGCATGTGCTGGGATGACTATGAACAAAGTAATGGGAAATTTAGAAGAAATCCATCACTTCTGAAAATAAAAACTGTTTTAATCAGAGCAAAATTGTTCAAAATAACAAATACTGAAAAATAAAATTAACGACCACATTCGTTGAGGACTGATCTTGTCCTGTGCAATCCTCTGTGGTTAGTTTACACAAAGACCTCTGTAAGGGAGAAGACAGAAAACAGTACAGAGGGGCACGTGCTTCTAAGATTTTCGTATGTAACTCAACAGTCTGCAGAGTATGAAGTCTGCATGCGCACTGTATGAGTTACCCGAATCTCAGATGCTATGTCCAGGAAAATGCAGATCCAGGAAAAACTCACAGGCTCCATGCCAGTTTGCTATTTGCTGAAGTATGTTTTTTTTTAAAACAAACAAACAAACAAACAAACATAGCTTTAAGTAAAATTGTGTGCTGTTGAATGTGTTGTTCTATTAGTGAAATCATAAGTTATGGTTATGATGTCTTAAAGCAAGTATAGCAATGACTGTAAACATTTACTTATAAAGCCAATCGATTCGAACAATGTGGCTTTTGTGCTGAACACAGATCTGACAATAGAGTCACAGTCAAGCTGTTTCTAGTTCTGTTCCTCTCCCACTGTATTAAGAAAACTCTACATTAGATAACTGCACATTAAGCAAATTCTTAATAAGTCTTCTTATAAACCAGTTCATTCTTCAAATAAGCAACTCAGGTGCTCATATGGCCAGAATTCAATTAGAGTCTATTTTATTATAATTATTTATCCAGAATTTTTCTACATCAGGCAGGGTTGCTATGTGCATAATACTATGGTTCTTAGCCTCAGGTAAGTGAAGTCCTGGGCCAGGACCATTTACAGGAATTGAAGAACACTGATAGGGTTTGACTCTCCCCTAGTGTTGTGAATGTACAGGGTCTATGAGTGATATATCTCACTTGGGTTGCTCCTCATCTGCCATCAGAGGGGCTGCCATCTTTAGGAAACTGACTCCTTACTCAGTTGCTATGAAATCTTGGCTTTTTTTTTTTTTTTTTGCTACCCCTGAGCACTAGTGTATTTACTTTAGTGCCTGGGAATTATTCGTAGATACAAGGGCAGGATTAGAGGCAATCTGACATTCTTACAGACAGAGGACACTTTCAATGGTATAGGTGTAGTCTGTGGCACACTACAGGGAACACATCCACCCTGGTAGTGGACACCGGAGCTAATAGAGCTCAAGAAATAGCAGTGCCCTGGGTGTGAGGGGCCTCTGCACACAACACTTAGCAATATGAAAAACTAGAGAATAAATTTTACATTTTCATTTCTTAAACTTAGTTCATTAGACAAGAGAACCTGACTACAGACTTTATTTTCTTTTATAATAGTTTTTAAGCTAAAAAAATGGACTTAAATTTATGTCTAGGAGTGGGAAAATGATTTGCTTTCAAAGCTATGGATCTTCATGGTGGCAATTACCTGGCTGTGCTAAGTTGGAAACAAGACAGTAAGAATAATATGTGGAAGGGGATAAAGGCATGTTTAGCCTTTATGAAAATACTGATCTCACTTTTAGTGCCCCTCTCCCCAACCCAGCGATCCTGTGAGAACTCCCCAAGGGGCAGCCCTGGGCATTGCAGAAATCGCCAGTAGAAGCAAGGCTGTTCTGGCAAGTAGTGACCTCTTCCTCTGAGGGTAAGAGCTATACTTGCCTGCTGTCCTGTCTAGAACTTTCTCTCAACTATGGCTTACTTCCTTTCCAGTTGTTCTGCCATCCCAGGCACTGGAATACCGGGGCAGAGCTCCGCCCTCTTGCTGTGCTTCCGGCCTGCCTCCTTCAGTCATCCCACATTCTGCTCCAGCATACCTCACCTCAGGGTCTGCTTTGGAGAGAACCAGAGCTCACACACACACCAAGGAATGTCAGAAGAAAAGGATTTTTTAAAATGCCAAGTTCACATGGAATGTTTGTTGTGACCTGGAAACCATTTACATTTTCCCCTCTTCTGTCTTTCAACTCCAGGTTCTTTTGTGAACTACCACACAATACTAAACAGGGAAAAACTGGAAAGCACTCTGTGTGGAGAAAAATGACTTGTGAAGATGACTTTTTAGGGAATTCTGACCAAAGCAATAAAGGTTAGATTGGACCACAACATAAAAGTATGCTAAGAGTGAAAAAGAGGAGAGAAGATTCAATTACTGTGTCTGGGCATATGTTGGGAGCATGCTCATCTGGGCATACATATATAAGGCCAAGGTTGATGTGGGGATTTCTGTACCTTATAATTTTTAGGCAGGGCCTCTCACTGAATTTGTTGTTCAGTGTCTTAGCTGGACTACATGGCCAGCTAGATCTGGGACTGTCTATTTACCCTGCAGAACTGGGGTTACATGTGTATGGCCATTCTTAGCTGTTATGTAGGCACTGGTCTCAGGACTCAGGTTCTGCCACTTTGACACAAAGCATTTCCCATAGATTTCGTTCCCAGTTCCCTAGTCATATTTTTTAAACTTAGAAAAGGAACATCGAAGATAAGTAGGGCATGGCAGCACCTGGGCATGTAAACATCTGAGCATGGTAGCACCTGGCCATGGAATCACCTGGCCGTGGTAGCACCTGGGCATGGTAACATCTGAGCATGGAAGTACCTGGGTGTGGTAGCACCTGAGCATGGAAGCACCTGGGCGTGGTAGCACCAGGGCGTGGTAGCACCTGAGCATGGTAGCACCTGGGCATGGAAGCACTTGGAAGTAGAATCGGGAGGAGAGTCAAAGGCTCAAGGTCATTGCTGGCTCCAGAGCCAGTTCCAAGACACCATGAGCCACCATATGATACAGTTTTTAAAAAGCAAAATGAACAAATGAATAAATAAAATCAAGAGACAAAATTCTGGGTAATGGATTTTTTGGTGTTGGTGTTTAATTTGGCTTCAAAAAAGGTTGCAAGTAATATTCTGAGGCTGAGGATTCATCAGAGTTAAGAAAGGAAGCAATTAGAGCAGGAAAGTATCTCAGAAGCCTTTTCCAGGTCAGTATGAATAGCAACAGCATTCCAGAGAGTGCTAACCCATCATGGGGGTGGGGGTGGGGGCTTGGAGACAGCAAATAATGCTACTGAGCTCAGATTTTTGCAGCTAAATGAAAAGTTTGGGCTACAGAGATGGAGGACAGATGAAGAGATGCCAAAGAAAAGGCTTCTCTGTCATCTTTGAAGTGCATTTTCAAAGGCTAGAAACCAAATTTGAACTTGATGCCTACCAGATATAAAATAACGAGTCAATACTAACACCAAGCAAACAATGAAAACCAAATAGATTACAACTGATAGCATCCTGAACTGGTCACACTTTCAACAAGTGACCCTCAGGTGACTAACCCAAGAGTGAGACAGTAAAGAAAGACCCCCCAGATGTGTCACAGAATGCAGGACTAAAATGTGAAACTCATAGGGTGCCAGAGCACCACCAGGACTGCAGATGTGGAGAGCCGCTCAAGTCAGAAGCTCTCTCCAGATGTGTGAGAGCCTAGACTGTCAGCCTGACTCCCCTAACGTTATCCGGCCTCTGTGTACAGGTTTTCAATTTCTTCCTCTCACCTCTGCCTTCAGGAGCTGGTCTCCAAGGACCACGCTTCAGGAAAGACCTGTCAGATCTCCTGGCTGCTTTTCAGGACAGACTTCTCTGTGTTTAACTTGTGTCATCAGGTTAAAATAGCAAACTCACGTCCAACTGATTTCTGAGAGAAGAAACTGCGTCAAATTATCCCTTGATTTCCTCCAATAAACAAGGAGGAAGTGGTGTGTGTGTGAGTGTGAGTGTGTGTATGTGTGTGAGTATGTATGTGTGTGTATGTGTGTGAGTATGTATGTGTGTGTGAGTGTGTGTATATGTGTGTGTGAGGGAGAGTGTGTATATGTGTATGTATGTGTGTGTATGTGTGAGTGTGTGTGTATGTGTGTGAGTGTGTGTATGTGTGTGAGTATGTATGTGTGTGTATGTGTGAGTGTGTGTGTATGTGTGAGTATGTGTGTATGTGTGTGAGTGTGTATATGTATGTGAGTATGTATGTGTGTGTATGTGTGAGTGTGTATGTGTGTGAATGTGTGTATGTATGTATGTATGTGTGTGTGTATGTGTGAGTGTGCATGTGTGAGTGTGTATGTGTGTGAGGATGTGAGGGCAGGGTGTTTGAGAGTTGAGCTGTCGGCTTTTTGTGTAGCTTTTCTAGAGAAAAACATCCACTGCTCACTTCCTGCTACTCCACTTCCTGGGGATGGCTCCAGTCATCTCTGTGTAAGCATTTCCCTTCCTTCCCTGGTGTTAATGGAAGTCACTCTGGTGTATCAAAGACAGAATAGGCTCCTTTGTCTTTTTAATTGGTCCTATAAAACAATAAATGAACACACTATGCAAGTTCTATCTAGAAATAAATTTTGGCTTTTCATACTGTTTCTTTAAAGAAAACATTTTTTTAAAGGGATATAATATGTAGTTTCCTCATTGGACACTAGCTAGGAACTAGACCCATAAAAAAGCACATCAAGATTAAAGGGATAATTAAAGGGATAGTAGGTGATTTTGTTCTTTAGTGAGAAGCTGCTGTTGAGAGTGCCTGTGACGAAGAAGCAATTGCAACCACAATTTAATGGAGGACAAGAAAGCAATTAACAGTGTAAAGTCACTGATGCGAAGGAAGGACCTCAAGATTAGAATCTTATTAAAACAAAGGCTGCTACAACTTGATTATAATGAGTTACGTTGAAAGATCTCCAAAATAGTCTCAGCATGCAGATGTGGGAAAGAAAACATAATTCACCCATTATTACACTTTGGGCTCCAGAAGGTTTGGGGTAGCATTGGGGTATTTTTTTTTTAACCGAAGGAGCTTTGAACCAAATGAGTTAGCTGTTGGCAGGACTGGAGAAGGTTGGGGTGATCAGTTGGATCACCTCACCAAAGAGCGATCATTCAGAGTCCTAAGGGTTCTGTTCCACCCAATCCTCACACCCTCTGTCACTCCTTACCTCTGTTTTTTATTTTCTTTTGTTTTGTTTTATAAAAACATGATTAAGAATGTTTCACAGCCCAGGGTAAAAATGTGCTATGGTTTGTGATAAACTGAACTAGACTCTACCCCTCCTAAGTCAGTATCAAGGTAAAAACAAACAAACAAACAAACAAACAAACAAACAACACTAGAAAAGAAAATAAAGCAGGAAACACTTGACTAAAAAGACAACAACAAAATCTAACACTCCTCTCTTCAAAATAAACTAACAAAACAAAAAACACAGCATGAAAACCTGCCAGGACTTACTATTGACTCCCTTTAACTGGTACACACACAGCTTTTTACCTGACCTTGAAATCCCCCCCCACCCCCCCCCCCCCCCCCCCCCCCCCCCCCCCGCCATCAAGACATCTCTTTCATTACTCACCAGGTAGAAACCTAGTGCAAGGGAAACTCCCAGGAATCTACAAGGTTGACCCTAGCTAAGACGTCTAGCAATGGTGGAGAGGGTCCCTGAACTGGCCATGTTCTGTGATCACATTGGTAACAATCCTAACTGTCATCCAAGAGCCTTCCTCTAGTAACTGGTGGGAGCAGATGCAGATACCACAGCCAAACACTGTGCTGAGCTCAGGGAATCCTACTGAACAGAGGCAGAAAGGATTATATAAAATAGGGAGATCAAGGTCATCACAAGGGAGCCCACAGAAACAACGGACATACATGGGCTTGTAGGAGCTCAAAGCCATGGACCAACCCAGAGCATCTCCTAAGACAGTTGTAGAGCAGTGGGAGCAGGGCCTGACCCTGACTCTTTGGCAGGCTTTTGGAACCTAATCCTCACACACTGGGTGGCCTTGCCCAGCCTTAACATGAGGGGAGGAGCTTACTCCTACCTTAGCTGGATATGCTGTGGTGCTTTATTGACACCCATGTGAGTATCTGCCCCTTTCTGAACAGAAGCAGAGGAGGAGTGGATTTTGGGGGAGACAGCAGAGGGAGGTGGGTAGAAGGAGTGGGAAAAGAGGAAGAGGAAAATGAAGTCAAGATATAAAATAAATAAATTTAATTAATAAAAAATAAAATGGGCTTTTAAAGCACAAGTTAAAATTTTCAGTGAAATACACATATTTTTAATCAAAATATATTCGAATAAGGCTCAATTTCCTTCAGTTTTTAAAAACTAATTTTATATTTTACAAGCCACTTAACAAACTATGGATGCATATCTTAATGAATTAAGATGTATTTGCTTCTCCTTTTGATGGAACTATTTCATGTACCCATGTGAGATAAAATGTATTAAAATTTAAAAATATATGACTTAATGAGATAAAAGTTTTTTTCACAAAAACTTGAGTAAAGACGAAAATATTAATGACTTGGCTGTGAAGAAAATGTCACCCACAATCTGTTCAGCAGTACATGTCTTAGCCATGATCTGACAATGGGAAGCTGATCGAGTGTTGTCACTTAGGTCTGCCTGAGTGTAGTACACATGTATGTATGCATGCCTGCTTGTGTGTGAGTGTGTGTTTGTGAAGTTGATGCTGGGTGCCTTCATTTTTTGTTCTATCTTTCTCTGAGGTATAGTCTCTCAGAGAACCCCTAGATCTTGATCTTAAGTCTAGCTGGTCAGTGTCTTATCAGAATTCTCTGTTTCTGCCTTCCTGGTGCTGGGATTGAAGTAGTCACCAGACCTGCTTGCATTTATGGGGCTACTAGGCACTGGGTGTCAAACCTGTGCAGCAGCCATGATACTCACAAGCACTACCAGAACTTTCTGTAGCTCTAACTTACATCTCATTGATTACTAATAGAAGCAACTACCGGTTACATTGACTGACTGGTGACATTTTCCCTGGTGACATGTATGTTCCACCTTTTGAATGGGTCTAACTTCCAACTTATACTGCATGACTCAGTAAGTCACCGTCCTCAGCACCTCAGTGTCCCCCATGCAATGGGGGTCACAGGGCACTTTCATCAAAGGGCTACTGTGAAGTTAAGTGCAGCACAGTATATGTAAAGTGTTAAAAATTATAAAGACTACAGGAATATATTTAAAAATAAGTTTTATCATCTCATACTTTCAATGAAGTCTTTTGGTGAACAGAGGTTCTCCGCTTTGATGTACCTGAACAACTTTTTTTTTTCATGGTTTGAAACTGAGTCAAAAGAAATTTCTTCCTCCAATGTCCTTGATGGGACATTTCCACTCTCCAAGAATTGTCTTAAAGGTCAATTTGTATCAGTTAGTGTTTATATAACCCCTTACTAAATATTAATCCTTTATATTATATATTGCAAGTGAATAATTCTGTAACAGTCACCTGCAGATAAACTCCAAAATGTCTCATATTAAATGTTTCATATTAAAATTTCAGTTCCATGTAGAGTTACTTGTAAGTCAGGAGGAGAGGTAGGTGTTGAGTTTTAGTTTTTTTCCACACAGAGGACAGACTCTCAGGGCCAGTACTGGAAAGCACACCTCTGTCTGACTTGTCTGCTTTGTCATGAATTATTTCTAGACATTCTACATTTTAAAACTGGGCCATGTGCCAGCCTGTGCAATATCACTTCTGTCAGTTCCTTGGCTCCTCTTCACTTCATACTCAGGTTCTTAAGGCTAGACATTTACTCTGTTGAGAGGGAAAAGTGTTGGGGGGTGTCTTGCTGTATGCAGTGAATATACTTTGCTACCATTTGTTAATAAAAAAGCTGGTTTGGCCTATGGCAAGGCAGCGTGAAGGCAGGTGAGTAGAGTATTTTTATAACACTATATGTTGTCTTTTCCTCACTCTTAGTTTCACTTCTGCCGTAAAATACCCTGAAGAAAAGCAACTGAGGAAACAAAGGTCTTATGCTGGCCACCGTTGCAGGATACAGTCCACCAGGGTGGCAGACACTTCAGTTAACAAGTCACATGACATCCAGTGAAAAGCACGGACAGCATGCTTGCTGACTCAAGTCTAAGGAATGACATTTCCCACAATGGCTTGTGTCTTTCCATGTCATTTACTATAATCAAACAATACCTGAGAAGAGCCCACCCGATCCAAATGGTTGCTCACCTACTGCCTCTTTCCAGGTGATTTTTAGGTTGTGTTATATTGATAACTAAACTAACAATCACTGATCATTTAAAAAGATTGTCTTTTAAAAATTTTATTCCGGGGCATAAAAAACTACAGAAAGGAAGGAATATTTAAATATTGTCCCAAGTCCCATGTGTCAAAACACTCAATAGAGAAAATCATGCCTCTCTTCTGGTCTCCTCAACTCACACAAGTAGGTGTGGTAAAATTTATACTTTAAAGTATATTTACATAGAAAGTTTCATGTTATACTTTCACTACTTCTCTTTTACAAACATTTAGAGATGTTTCCATGTGTATTAAAATCATCACCTTTTTAAGCTCTTCCTAGTCAGCTTTGTGGCACTCAGAGCCAACAGTTGACAATGTTTCACCACACAGGTTCTCTTTACACATGGCCAGGGGCTACCTGCTATGGATCTGTTTCACATGCTCTTTTGCTCCAGGACTCCTGTAAGCTCTAGTGGAGATGGAGACAGAGAAGTGGAGATGCATGATGCTGGTGCCTAATGTTTCCTAATACTGCTGTCATCAGTGGGGTGCACACTGCTCCCATAGACTGTCATACATAATCAAGGCATAGAATCCTTTCTTGAGAAGGGAAGGCAGATGGTAAGGGTCCTACAGAGAACCCACACATATTATTTTTAAGGACATGGGTGAGCATCCTGTAGTTCAGGAAATTTGGAAATCCATAGGCCTGGAAAAAAGGTGTTGCTGAGACCTTCTTCAACCTAGTGAAGAGGAGCTTCCATTTGCCATAGTTACCATCCATCCCTTTTGCCTCACAAGCCACTCACTTCCTCACTGAACAGGTTCCATGACCTACGCAGACATGTAAGTCTTTGGCAATTACCCAGACAGACTACACTTCTGAATAACATTTAAGATCTAACTTTTCATTGTTATATAAATTTCCTTCATATGTCATCATCTCTGAATGTGTGTTCAGAGGCATTTAATTACTGAGAGGCCAATAGATATAGTCCAAACTTCACTAAAAGTGTCAGAATGTCTCTCCAAAAATGCATGGGTATGCTCATCTCCTCAAACACAGCCAACAATAGAGAGGATGGATTTACTTCATCTTTTTCTAACGGGTCACCAGTGACCTTGGTTGTAGTTATCTCAAGTTAGCAGCACTGGGCAGATGCTCATACCCACCTCGGCATTTCTGGGTTCTTCCTAAGGCACATATGCCCACAGATGACATGCCTACTCACATCCATTGTTTAGTTTCCTAGTGTCACACATCTGACAAATTAATTAGGGTACTTTCTGTTGGGAATATCGACTCTGTTATATTAATAAACCCTATAGTTTGCCAAATACAGAATGTATCTGTCAGTGTGACAGTCACCAGCACTGGTTTCTTCCCTTGTCAATCTTCCCAATGAAAAGTCTACAAAAATATTCACTCACTGCTTTGTGCCTGTGTGTTCATTCATGAAGGTACAGGTGCCTGTGGCAGCCAAGAGCAGAAGCCTGGGCACTGTTCCTCAGGAACAATCCAGATTATGTTTTGCTTATTTATTTTTATTTTATTATTATGAACAAATAAGTCATACTTTCTATCCCTGTATATCCTTATTCAAGGTCCCTTCCCCCTCCCACCACATCAGGTCATTCTCTCTTCTCCATGACTCCCCATTCCCCACCCCCGGTGGCAGGCGGCAGGCGGTCCCACAGTCCCACTGTCCCAATATTGCTTATTTTCAAATGCAATTTTATAATTACATTTTGCCCTTTTCCCTTTATTGCTTCTTGAAACAGAATTTCTTGATGGCTTGGAGCTTGCAGATTGGTCTTGGCTGACTGGCCCCTGGGTCCCAGGGTTTGCTGTCTCCATCTTCCCAGAGCTTGGCATCTAAGTGTCACCACCACAAGTGACTTGTTTGTGTGGGTTCTGGGCACTGGAGTAAGGTGCTTGTGAGTACTTTACTTACTGAGCCTTCTCACCGTCTATTTTATCTTGATCTAGTACACATATCCATGTCTTTTTATAATGTACTATTTGAGCCATCTAGAATTTAATTTAAGCTGTCATTTCAAATGGAATTTTTTGAACACCATTTAGCCAACGATCTTCATACTATTTTGGAACAGTCATCCTTAGCCCATTTATTTATAGTCTTTATTATTGCACTAAATTACCATAATTATTTGTGCCTATTTCTGTATTCCTTGCTGATTAATATGTTCTGACTTCATGTTGTTTTAATTGCTATAGTTTTATGGATTAATATCTAGAAAAATTATTCATTTTCCAATATTTTTTCATTATGTTCTTCCAAAATTTTTACTAGACATTTTTATGTTTTATTGTCTTAAGTGTACTGATAGCTATTCTTTAAGGCATCCTTCCTGGGCCAGCTTTGCTGGGTTTTGCATTGGGGTCACACTTCTTTCAGAAAAGGCTGGTTCCTTTATGATGTGAAGCAGTTTAATTATAATAGGGGATTTTATTTCCTCAATGTTTAAGACAATTCATCTAGAAAAATTGGGGCACTTTTTTGGGGGGGCATGTCCAAATGTCTTCTTAAAATTATCTTGTGATCATTATTCAATTTAAGTTTTCTAGTTGTAAGTCATGACTTTATCATTTAAAAGAACTAAATATACTGTATTACAAAATATGATCTACATATTAGGAGGACAGCACACATTGAACCCATCTAATATATTTTAAAATAGCAGTTTTCTGAACAGCTTAGGGAAATGTAGAAGTAGGGTTTGATGGCAATAACTGGTGTTTGTGATAGTGCACACAACCATCCTTTATGCATTTGCACACATGCCCCATTTGACCACATCTTTTCAGACTCTGCTCACTCCTCAGCTCCTCTCTGCAGGCCTCTCTGGTTCTTCTCCACATCAGTGCTGAATACAGCACAACACTGCTCTTTGGTCAGCTGTTTTTATACAACTATAATGACTGTTCTCAGGGTCCATGTCCTCCATAGGATGTTCACACATCTGAACATAGAGTTTGGGTCTCACTCATCTTTATCTTCCTGTATGTAGGAGTCTAGATATTCTGTAAGAGTTACTGGATGCACTGAGCAAGCCATGGCCTTGCTGGAAGAGGGGAAGGAAGTATACAGGAAAATACTTTTCAATGGGATTCCGTAGGTGAAGGAGCCAAGCAAGGGAAGCAGGAAGTGGTTTTAAGCTCTTGCTAGACCTTCCACAGATGTGGCAGCAGTGTGGTCACAATAGAGAAAGAGAGTGAGCGAGTACACATCATTTGCACTGGCAGCTGAATGGCTCACCTGGTAGGCAGGAATGCACAACCCTAGAGAACACTTAGCTACAATATATAGCTCTGGGTTTTCACCGCCGTCCTAGAGGGATAAGATCCTGGGCTCACTCTTTCATCTGTAATCATGCACATTTCTGATTAATTATGCTAAAATTTGAAGGCAAAAATGTTCTTTTTTTAAAAAAGAAATGGTCTTTGGAGGGGTCAAGGTAACATTAACAATATAGCAGTAATTTAGAATAAGCAGCTTTTGATGAAATTGTGTTAATTACACGGTCCACTTTAGCATGCTTCAGATTTGGATGGTATTCTGGATTTCAAGCACTCAACCATTTGGATTTCACTTAATGAAAGAAGTAGACTGGAAATACCATACAGAGTTTGTGAGAGAAGTCACAGAAACAACCTAGTGATTAGGAACCATCTAACAGATCTAGAGGTAGAGTAATTAACTAGCAGAAGATAAATTGAGAGCTCATCTATGGGCTCTGCTCATTCCTATACAGACCTAGGAGTTGATTCACACCACCAGAAGCAATAGTTACTACATCTGGCTTTGCATCAGAAATGGGGGTTTCTGTTGATGCCTCAAAAACTGCCATTGCTACTTTCATTGGTCAGGTTATTAGCATTACAAGTATCTCAAGGACCCATGAGCTCACATTCCTAACTGAGAAGCTCTTGACCTTAATGGCTGGGGCAGGGAGAGACAGTGCCATTGGTGAGGTGACCACATTTCAGCACACAGTTGACAATCATAAATATCTGGGCAGCACAAATTTTATTCTGTGGGTTATAAAAAAAGATACGAAAGAAAAAGAGGACACAAATTATAGTGGGATTATGTTGTTTCATTGTAAGTAATTGTCCTGCCTACTGGTTTAATAAAAATGCTGATTTGCCAAAGGCAGACAGGAAGTATGGGCGGGGCTACCAAACTAAAAAAATCTCTGGGAACAGGAGGAACAGAGCAAAGACACCACAGAGAAATCAGAGAGATGGCATGGAAGATCACAATGAGATGGCAGCAGTCGCAAAGGAAAGAAGTTGAAATGCTGCTCTGAGAAAAGGTACCAAGCTGCATGGCTGAACAAGATAAGAATCATGGGTAAAGAGTTAGCAATTTATATGTCTGGGCCCTAGGTCAATCATCATAAAATTAAAAATTAATGTAAGTGTCTGTGTGTTTCTGTTGGACTGCAGGTCTGTGGGTCAGAACCTCAGGGCAAGGCCAGAAAGTCTGGGCCAGAAACATAATACAACAACAAAGTTGAAAGATGAATATGGGAGGAGTCAGAAGAAAATATGGCAGATAAAAAGCATGAAATATTTAATAAAATATAGTATTTAAAAAAGAAATCTACTTAAACTATAACAATCCAAGAATGGTCAATACCTTGGAAGCTACTTCAAGATTCTAGCATGTTTACATCTTACATTTTTGAGATGTTTAGATAAATCATCATTTTATAGAACAGATACAGTTTCTTGAGTCCTAACAATTTTACATACATGCACTGTGCCTATCTGAATATACACACTGCACTTGTCTGTATACAAACACTGAGCATATCTGTATACACATACTGTGCCTGTCTGTAAACACACAGTGTGCCTGTCTGTACAAACAAAGCATGCCTGTATATGAGCATTATGCCCACCTATAGGCATTTTCCAAGCTGAATTTTTGTAAAGCCAAACAGAAAGTATTTTTACTGCATAAATAGTAATGGAACCAGTGCATATCTGAACTGAATTCATCATGATTTAGAAAATGGCAGCACAATGCCAAAGCTATGCTTCAGCAAAGAAAAAGTCTACCCATGATTTCCAACCCATTCCTCCTATGTGTACTCTGCAGACAGCAGAATGGCAATGGTCCCTTCTAGGGCCTCTTTACTCAAAAGTGACTGACTGAGATAACTGATTCCAGGTCAGTTATGGACAAGGCTCTAGTTTAGTATAGGAGTCTGCTTCCTTGGACCCTGAAGTGTTAAAATTCTATTTCCTCTTTGTTTCCTCATCACATATGTGTTCTTCAGCTTACTATTACTGTGTTACAACACCCAAGGCAAGTCTCCCAGCGGGAGGAAAGGGTGCTTGGCCCACAGTTGTGCAGGGCTTGGCTTGCAGTTGGTTGCTCTGGGTCCTGTAGTGGAGCATGTCATTGTAGGGTAAATGGTGGAACAAGCTGTCTACTGTGTAGTAGTAAAGACAAGAAAGAGGAGGCTTGGGTTGGTAACAGCATCCTCCTTAAAGACAAGCCCCAATAACACAGCTTCCTCCCCTTTAGGCCTCATTGTAAAGGTTTATCCTCCCCCCACCCCCAGTGATAGCACAGGCTGAGGGCTAACAAATAGGCATTCTGGACCCAGACTCTAGCACTATGGGAACAAAATGCTCCCAAATACTTCATTATTGAACTAGTTATAGTTTCCATGGGTTCATCTGTCTGGTTCCTTGACCTCACAGACTCTAGAATGAAGCAAAGGCTTGTTTGTCTCCACTAGGCTCACCAGGCCCATTTGTGTTCTGCAAGCACTTCCTAAGAGAGGCAGATTTCATATCAGCCACCTGCCTCCGTTGCAGTGTCCACACCCAGCACTGTTTCCATGGCCAAGCTCCTCCGGCCTCAATGGCATGAATCTCTGGTTCTAGATGCAGGGTGACTCAGCCTTCACAAGACTGTTCCTCAGTGCATATGCAGATCCATCATGTGCTCAGCAAACCACAGAGCTGTCCCACTGGGAAACTTCCCTATCCCCCTCAGAAGAAGAGTAAGATATGAAACACTCAACTATTTTATGATGCATATTTAATTGTATCCACCAAATCATCTTCTCAGTTATGCCTCATTATTTTAGTTTCACAGACAGGTGCTCCAGGGTAACATATACCCTTCAATGATACACAGCGTGCAAATGCAGCCTTGCTCTTTATTCTGTATCACACACACTCTTTAAAAGTCTTCACAGATGCAAAGTCCTCTACAACCACATGCTATCAAATCCTCTAACCTACTCTCCTTTACTTTGCCTGGTGGTGGAATGATTCACAGGATCACTCTCCATGTCTTACACACACCTCTACCATCTCACACTTACTGTCCTCAAACCCAGCCTATGCTCTGATCCATATGTCTAAACTGTGTAGTTGCCAGTGCCTTCTGAGTTTCCATGCATCTCTGTTCCTCATCATTCTGTTCTTGGAGCACTGGTACTCAGCAGAACATGCTTTGCAACTTCTCTCATCTCAAAGCTCCATAACAAACGTGTCCACATAGAACTTCCCATCAAGTTTTAAATGTACTCTGCAGTGATTGAGTTTTAAGATATTAATATTTCTCTAATATTAACAACTTATGAAATAACATTTTATTAGTCTGTGGAATATTTAATTATATCTCTATGATACAGGACAAATAAAATTAGTACTACAACACCAACACAGGGGTACAAACAGGCTCGCAAAATGAGTTATTTCTCCTCTGTTCCCTGTAGTGTCAATATTTTCTGATCAGCCTTCATTCCGCCTGAATCCATGGTGTAGAATGCATGCTGTGACCCGCAGAAGCAGCCCAGGTATCCTGTAATTCTCCAAACACACATCCAGTGGAGTTTAAATGAGGCACTTGCTACAGCTACTTTCAGAATGTCCATAGTCTGACATGATGTAAATTACAAACACAAAACTTTTCAGACAAAAATTCAGTATTCCTGAAGTAACAAGAAAAGCAGTGTGATCAAAGTTTTTAAAGAGAGTTTCTGTACATATTGAAGTTATTGGTAGGTACACAGGACAGAAAATATGTCACCAGAGGTACAAATCACAAACCACAAAGAAAAATTAAGACTTCTTTCTTTTAAAAATTATACTTCTAGAAATTGTAAACTGCCCTTTATAGGGGAGAGTCTTTGAAACTGAAGGTTATCACATTCCTTCAACAGGAAATAGTAACCGACTATAATAAGTCTTGTTGCATGATTTTAGAATCAATAGGAGCAAAAAGCCCCCACAAACATCTGTAGGCCTTCAGCAGACCCAGTGGACTCTCCTCTCATTCACATTAATGCATCCCTGATTCCTGAGTACCGTGAAGTTGGCTGTTTTCTGCCCTACATCTATCATTCCATAAGTGTGTGTACTTCTACACTACTCATCTGCAAAAACCCCTGAGTTGAATTAATAATGTAATGTCCTATTTACACGGCACAATGCTGAGAATGTGCAAGGCTAGCTGATCAATATGACAGATGAAATAACTCACCTATTACATGAACCTAGACTAGGCTAGTTCATTGCCAATTCCAAAGAACACCAGTACTCCCCCCTTTTGGGTGAAAGTTTTTGTTCACTTTAAGAAAACAAATTCCTACAAAAAGGAATGGAGTGACTCTCTACTGTTTAAAGACAAATTTTAAAATAAAAGAAATGAATAATACAAAGCCTAATAAATGGATCCAAAGCAGAGGCACAGCTGAGGTGATCCAGGGAGTCTTTGCATTGCCGATCCCCTGTTCCAAGCATAGAGAAGCTTCATAGCGTAATTTAACCTGCTCCACTGTCCATACAAAGGATATCTATCTCCTTATTTATTTCTTAGAGTGTGCACCTCCAAAGAGAAAGACAAGGAAGTGTCTTTGTGGATGAATTTCACTAGTGTAGACACTGGTGATGGCTACTAGACCTTTTCTAGAGCACTGTCTACAGCACTCTGCTTCCTGACCTAATGTTCTCCTTTGCAAGTGTTCTCAATCTTGATTAGCCAATCACTTGGGCTCCGAACATGACAACGCTTCCCACAGATTACAAGCTCTCATTTGGTGCTGAAACTATATTTAAAATAAGATGATATTTTTATTTTTATCTGGGGAAGATACAACACATTTTGCAAAAGAAAATGTTCATTAATTCTGCAGGCAGAAGGTGCCCTCAGCTGCCTGCACACCTTGATTTGTACCTTTATAGTCAAACAATGGTTTCTAAGGCATTCATGAGTTCCCCGTTAGCATTGGCAGTAAAAGGTACCACCTGAGATAAAACAGAGTGACCACCTCTGACTTGACAGCCATAACTCTAATACCCACACTGAATATTCTTCTCATCAGAAACCTCCCTCAACACTAATTTGGCACAGAGGCAAACAGGCCGTTGAGCAAACCTGTAAACCGAGGTGTCAGGTACTAAAAGGTGCCATTAAGCTGATAAAATACCTCTGCATAGAAGTAGGCATCATTATGGGGCTGTATTTCTTAGTACCTAAAGTTTATTAGCTCATTCTCCAAACCTGACAGTGTCCTTCATGAACTATCAAACATATCATAACACAAGCTATTAAAAGAAATAGAAAGTGTACGTTTCCCTAAGCAATCTTTTCCTGTAGCAAGTAAACCGACTGAACTTGGAAAGAAATAACGTGAATAACAGGTAGCAGCAATCTTCAAAAGATGACCTGAGAAAAAGTCCTATTTTCTAGGTGCCGTGAGCACATAAAGAGCCTTTCTGCACCTTCCCTCATAGATATGATGAATACAGGTGATGAATGACGATGGCAGGCGCCTAAGTGCTCAATCAAATGTCTTTGTGTTCAATAAATAGCGTTAAAAATTAACCATATTAGAGTTGGTGAAAAATGGGATCCTTCAACTTCTTTTTCTATACTTAATAGGTTGTACACTCTTAACATAACGTAGGCTGTCATTCAGCTCTGTGTGCTTTGATGATCTGCCTCCCACAGGGATGGGTGCACAGAAGTAAATGGTTCTCTGGAAACTTCTATGGTTTTCCAGTGATAGGCACCTTTACAATTTAGTGCTTTGATTATATATAAAATTAAGCCCCAGACTAGCTTATTGGTACAAACACGGGTGCGTATCTGTATCAAAGGAACAATAAGAGACTTAGTGGCCATTGTCTCAGCTGGCAAACAGCCCATGCTGCCCTTGCTTTGTTTTCTCCCCCACACACCTCAAGTGATCCGAAGTAACACTGATAAATTGGAGAGAACCATCTTGGCATTAGAATATTACTTAATTAAGTAACCCAGTCTTTAGAATTTGGGTGTCACTGTAACAAAACTGTTCAATGTGCCATTGTGTGAAGTCCACTTTTAAAGGCTAGGTCAAGGAGATGACAATAGGTAGATGACTTACATCACTTTCATGTACTTGTTCTCAGTGTTGATACATATTCAGGTGTTTCTGAAACCGTACTTGGCACACAAGCTTCAGGGCAGACATACTGGGCCTACATTAAGGCAAATAGCCAGGAGTCATGTGGTCCACATGAAGATATACAGAGGCCTGAGCTAAGAAGCCTACATTGCACAACTGGAGAGAATTATCGCTTAACAATAGATGTAAAGGAGAGAATTATTGCTTAACAATAGATGTAAAAGATCCACATGCTGCCTAGTACATAGGCATTTTTTTTCTGAAACTTTTAATATCACCTCAGCATAGGAAGCCATGACATTACAGAAGCTGGCCTTCCGGTGGGTGAGCACGCTGTTGATCACTGAGTCAGCACTGTGCAAACCTATCAACAGGGGTTAGAAAAGTCCTGTCAGTGCTATCCTGAGCTCACCTCTGCTCCCATCTGTTTTTATCCTCTGAATTCTTCAACTACCCACACAACCTGCGATGTGAACAAATAGAGAGACCAAAAGTGAACACATCAGGGTAGTAGTGACTCAGACTTATCCTGATGTGCTCAGATTTTGTTGCTGTGGATAAAAATGCTTGACAGAAACAACCTAAGGGAAGAGGGCTTGTTTTGGCTCATGGTTCCCAGGCTTCAGTCCATAGTGGGATAGCCTGTGGTAAGGCAGAGCATCAAAATGTCAGTGCAGAGAAACACAGCTTGCATAACTGCCACCAGGAAGCAGAAAGACAGACTAGCAGTGACAATGACCTCCCTTGTTCTTGCCCCAACCTCCTTTATTCTGCCAGGCTCCTATCCTATTGGGCAATACTGCCCACATTGGGGAACGGTCTCCTCACGGGTGCTTGCCCTATTTTGCCCTCTCACAATGCAGTCAAGTTGCCAGGCTTACCATTGCAGTCTTTGCCCTACTTCAAGAGTTTATCCTTTGCTACAGGTTTCTAGTTTACATACATATCTACTTCATTAGTTTAGAAGGCATCACAAGATTGCTTCTAGTCAACAGAAGTCAAAACAAGTGACATGCCATTTCTGGAACTGAATGTCTAAGAGATGGTGAAACATCATTATGCTCTGAGATATCCTTGTCAGCCACACACCAGGCAAAATGGGAGAAGACAGAGGGGGTCCAAGCCCTCAGTCACAGGGGAAGTGCTTTAGTTAGCTCACAGTTAGCTCCATGAACAGGAGTGAAATTACATCTTCGGTTATCTTTTGTGGCAGCAAATGGTTACTTATACTGATTAATAAACAGACAATATGTATGGTAATAATAATTATTATAGACTTTTAATAGATTCCACATCAGTATGTAAGGAGGGCTTCATTTGGGAAAACCCTGTGGTTTTCAGCAAGTTCAGGTGTTAGTGACATATGTGACAGCAGGGTAGAAGAAACCCAGTTCACCTGGAAAGTATTCATGACTAGAGGGACAGCTGTTAATCATTCACAAAGCACTGAATAGCACGGTAGGATTATTGTAGAGGAAGAAAGTCATGCTTTCATGGGGCTAAAAGTCAGTGAAGGAAAAATAGATATTAATCCAAAATCACAAAAATGAACATTGAATCACAACTGTGATAAATATGCCAGAAATAAGTGATGAAATGTGAATGACAGAATGAGAATGATCTAAGAAAGGTGAGGGAAGGTTCCTTGAGAAAGAAATAATAGAGCTAGGATCTTAATAATTCTAGGAGCTAGATAGGCAAATTGTCAGGTGACAAGGGGCTAAGTATGAGAAGACTGCCCCCCCCCTCATTGAGAATATGGCCCCAGACAGGCAGGCAGGCTGTGATATCTCAATCAACACACTGAAAGTTTCATCTTCATTATAAAAGTCATAGATGGTCATGAGGATGTTTTATGCAAGATGGTGAAATGATCTAATGTACACATCCAAGATTACTCTCGTTTTTAGAAGATAGAAATGCTCTATCTGGAAGACAGAAATTCCTGATGTTAGGAATAGAAGGAGGATTCATTAGAAGAATGCTGCAAGATTGCTGCAAGATGTTCAGAGATAGACCATGATGCTTCACAGATGAACGCCAGTGAACACAGTGATGAAATTAAAATGGGGGACAGAATAGAAGAAAGCAAATGGCATGGTCAGACACTGGGACATGACAGATCAGAGTAAGAAATGACTTACAAAAAGCAAAAGCAAAGCAAAAAACGCAACAAAAATTACAGCATGAGGCTAGTGCTGTGCTCTGAATGTTTGTGTTCCCAACACACACACATTAACCCATGAAGGATGACAGTTGGGATTAGAGTGTTACTTGGTCAGGAAGATGGAGGCTTCGTGACAGTTTAGTGCCTATAAAGAAGTTGCAGAGACCTGCCAGCGCGTGACAATACAGGGAGAGGGTCCCCTTCTAATAGAGCTCATCAGAGACTGAATCTGCTCATGCTTGGTCCTGATTATCTAAGAGATACAAGTGATACAGGCCTCTTGATTACAGGCCACTTAGATTAAAGTGTTGTTATGGAAACTCAATGAGTTTGAGGTAACTTTGAGAGGGCCAGGAGCATGGAGTAGGGAGACAGCTCAATTCCCTGGTTCTTAGAATACTGAGTCTCAAACTTGATATGTGCTGAGGTCATCTGCAGCTCATGTTCAAATGCAGACTCTGATCTAGGAGGTTTGGGGTGGAGTCCAAGACTCCACATTTCTAAAATACTCATAGACAATGACAAGGTATGAACTCCACACATGGTACATATACCATAAATATTTGCAGGTGGACAAGTATAAAAAGTACCCACAAACAAACAAAACAAAATACCCAAAATCAAAGAACAAACTAAAGAAAGAGAAAGTAACTTTAAAAACTGTTGTCATATTTGATAGAAATGTCATAGCCTCAGACTGTTCATAACATTTGACAGCAACATTAATATCTCAGAAATGTCTCTAAAGGAACAATTATCCTAAATGTGCTAAATTTACATATCAATCTATGGTTGCCATAATGAGAACAACAACAAAAAATACACAGATTGGTGTATATATGGGAAAACTTTTGGACCGTTTGTCTTGGTTAGGCTCACTGCTGCTGTGATGACCAAAAGCGACATTGAGGGAAATGGTTTATTTCACCCACAGTTCCACAATACAGCTCATTGTCAAAAGGCAGGGGTAAGAACTCAAGCAGGAACTCAGGGGCAGGAGTTGATGCAGAGGCCATGGTCTTGCTCAGTTTGCTTTCTTATAGACCACCAGCTCAGGGATGACTCCATCCACAAAGGGCTCACTAATTAAGAAAATGCCCTACAGGCCTGCCTGTAGCCTGATCTGCTGAAGGCGTTTTCTTAATCGAACTGTCCTCCTCTCTAATGACTATAACTTGTGTCAAGTCAACACAAAGGTAGCCAGAACCCACCTAAATGCAGACTAATTCTTACTATAACTTAAATGAACTTTAGTATAGGATTACATGGTAATTATGGCTCTTTACCCTAAAATGTAAAACATTTACAGTAGACACATTTATTAACGAAACTCCAAACACCACCACTTATCACGGTATGAACTTGTTGTGAGATATGTCTTAAATGAGGTTTATTTCGTGAGAATCACTTACAAAACAGAGAAAGTTTTAAGAAACGATGAAGGGGTAAGGTTGCAGCACACCGGAGCATTTCTAACGAAAGCTCCTCACCCACACACACGCCGCACCTCCGAACACCCATGCTACCAGCCGGAACTGCCAACCGCCCGGAAGCCGCCTCATCAGTCCGAAAACCGCGCCACCGGTCCGGAACTCTCGCGAGAGGTCCCAGCCCGGCGCGAGAGAATGCCGGCTTCCTGTCCTGGTCTTTTTTTTTGGAGGTCTATTTCTGGAACTCTTTCCAGTTGACCACGCCCCGCTCGGCTCCAGCGATCCGTTCACATGCACAGTTCCTGATTTCCTGCTACATCTCCCTGTTTTGTCTAAATAGGAAGGTTTTAAACTAGGTATAAAACTACATACTATAGGGATCATCATAAGATAGTGTCTGGAAACAGAAAGGTACTAACATAAGTGAGGTCAAACTACCGCTAACAGACAACAGATACAAAGTGCAATTTAATATCTAAAATGTTGATACGAGAAAATGTGCAGGGATTGCTTTAAGGCTGTTTATCTTAAACAATAGAGTTTTAACACCTGAGTGTCTTTGTTGAAATGTGAAGTAATAACAACCTCAACTATCTAATCTTCAACACCGTCAAGACCTGAGAAGGAAAATATATACCTAAAGTTGGAAGCATGAAGTAACTTCCAGAATTTAGGAGAAGACGACAGTTAACTATCTGGACAGTCATCCACCACTTCTCTGTATAACGGGAGCATCTATCCTTGTGGCTACTGGTCTATGATATCTGACAAGTCTCCATAGAAGCAGGGTATTTTTTGGTAGGACCATCTTATCCTGGCTAGGCAGGCTTCGGCAGTCTCTATCCCTCATCCTGCTCGTTTATTTCGGACAGTGAGCACGCTGACAGCAGTAGAGGTCCCGGCCCTGTGCGAGAGAATGCCGGCTTTCTGTCCTGGCCTTTTTTTTAGAGGTTTATTTCTGGAACTCTTTCCAGTTGACCACGCCCCGCTTGGCTCCAGCCCTCTGACATGATCTGTTCACATGCATAGTTCCTGATTTCCCACTACAACCACTAATCCACTGTCGCTGCCTGCTGCGCATAGAGGACATTAACCTCTTAGGTTGCCTAGGTCTCTTCTGGCCCTACCACTGTCCCGTGACAAATCAGCCCAGCCTCTGCTCTTCTCCATCTGAGCTTCGACTTGTCCTGCATGAGGCCTTTCAGTTTCATCCAGTTGAAGTAAGAATAGAGCAATTTATGCATTAGGTAGACCTCTGTCCTTTCTCATCAGCTCATGGCAATGAAAGTCACCCATTATTACAGAAGCAAAGTCAGGCACTAGAGTCATCACAAGGTAGTTATTTGGAATGGATGATCTTTGTTTTGCTTTCAGAAAAACATTTAAATACTCTTTTGGAGAGCTGTCATGAAACAGTGAAATGACAGTGATTAATGGTAAAACCCAAGGCAAATTGCAATGACAGGAGCACTCATAGGGCTGGGAGATGGCTCAGCAGTTAACAGTGCTTGCTGCATGCTCAGAAGACTGGGGTTCTGTTCCCAGCACCCATGTTGAGTAGCTTACAAGTGACCATGACTCTAGCTTGAGAGAAACAGATGCCCTTCACAGGCCTCTGTACTCATATGCACATACATTCACACAAACATACACACAAGCAAATAAAAATCCTTGTGAAAAGAACTCAAAAAAGTGGATAGAGGGACCAGGGAGACAGGCCAATAGGTAAAGTTCTGTTGTGTAAGTATAAGGACAAGTTTAGTTCCCAGCACCCATGCAAAAGTCAGACACACTTGTCATTCCTATTCTGGGGAGGCAGAGACAGGAAGCTTCTTGGCAGCTGCCCTATCCTAATTGGAGAGGCTGAAGTCATGGTGAGACCCTGTGTCAAGAAATAAGGAGACAGCTCTTTGGAACAAACCCTGAGCCTGTCCTCTGGTCTCCATATGTATGTGCAAACGTGCTCACACACCTGCAGCACCCACACATATATAAACAAACAAAACTGCTATACAATTTAGGGACCATCAGTGTTACAATATATATTAGGAAATGTTGAAATGTTCATAACATAACTTAAAATATAACTTTAAAGAGGCAAGATGTGGTATATGATGCATGTGTGTGTCTGTGTGTGCAGTGGGATTCCCATCTAAAAGAGACTCAAACTATGTAGAATTAAGAGTTAACACTACCGTGAGCTTTTATGTGATTTCTATCATTTTCTGTATGTTTAAAAATATTTAATAGACTTTCTCCAGAAAATTTTCATTTGTGCTCTGATCAGATAAAAACTTTTTTTTTTTTTTTTAAAAAGAATCCCCATAGAAAACATGTGACATAAACCTATGTAATTTAATAGCTTACCTGATGAAATGACTTGGAAGTATTTCTTATCTAATGTGATGACAAATAAAAAAATGATAAAAATAAAGAAAAAAACCCTAAGATTTGCTTAGCACAACTCAGCCCCAGTGTTGAAAAAAATTAGGATGGGCATCTTTTGGGGCAGAGGGAGGGGGTATCACCCTCAAGGAACTAATGCTACTATTATAAATTCCTGACATGACAGACAATCTCCTGGGCAACAATAGAATTTCCAATGAGATGTGATTCTTTGAATCTGTTTATTTATTTATTTTTTGGATAAGACAGATTTTACATAAGTATTCTCTACTTATACAGTCACTGTTCATCATTTAATTATATAGCTAAAGCCATGGATTACAATGGAGAGTGCACACAGATGTAATTATAGGATAAGTACCCAGTAATTTCTATTCTCTAAAGTGAAGCTGAATGTTAATTAGCTTTAAGCGTATTACTATAGGTGCAATTATCAGGTAATCTTTGGGAATGTGTACTTTCTGGATCAGCTTTTATTAAGGAAACCCTATGTAGTTACTGAGGAATATGACTTTTTAAAAAGCGGTAGACCTTTGTGCCCGGATATAAAGAAAGAATAATTAGAGATGTCAATTCACCGTCACCTGATTGGTATTTACTCTATTCCCGTTGTTCTCTAGCATCTCCGTCCCTCTAAATGCTCAGTCGCTCACTATCCCTGGCTACCAGGGAGACCTGGAAAACCTACGAGCATCCGAAGATGCCAAGCCCATCAAATGAACCTGTCTCCAGCAGTTTGCATTTAAATATGAAATTGTAATGAAGTGTCCAGGTGGCAACATTTTTGCTCCAGCAGCTGCAGCACCAACACAGGAATTTAAAAGCATGAGCCCAACAGATTAACGATTCCCCATAATATCGTCTCTGTAACATGCAATTTGTTCTCAATGATAATTAGATATTTAGAGAGAGAGAGAGAGAGACGTAATTAGGAGGAAGCACCATAATGTTTGTGTGTTGTTGTTTGTAGAGCTTCTCCTGACAGCAGAGGCTCCGTCGTGGGAGTAATGTGATTCTGCTACTGGAGCTCTCAGCCGCTGCCCATGTTGAGAAGCTGCTTAAACATTCTGCATGGTGAAATAATACCTCTCCAAATTCAACTCTTTCTAGCTAATTGGTGCATTGTAGCTCCCATGCTTGAAAACAGGCCAGTCTCTGCTTCTATGTGCCTCATAAGCATGGACTACCAAAAGGAACACTGAGCCTGATAAAGAGAAATGAGGTAAAATCCTGCTTCAAATTCATACAGGAATTATGATGTCTGAGAAGTCACGTGGAGGTAAGGTCTAGATGGGAGTGTCCTCTGGTGGTTTGTGACAGCCAGTTTATTCTTTTCTTCAGATCTAGTATTGCTGCCAGGAAAGTCCACACATTCATCTTTATGTACAGTGTTTTCCTTGGAATTTTATTTACAGAATCAATAACCTTGTTCCTTCTGATCAACGGAGTCGATACCAAGCTATTTAAATGCTACTTTCCATGCTCACTGGAAGTGCCCCACAACACTGTACCTCTGAATTGTTTGGGAGAGGTTAGAGGGCCTTACCCAAGCAGGAGGTCCAAACCTCAGTAGAAACACTCACCCCTGAGGCCAGATTCTTCCTTCTCCACCATTTCAGAGATGCACTTTGACTTCTCCTCCCCATGTATAGCTAATACGCAGACCTTTAGCACTATTGATAAATATTCTCTCTAATGTTTAGAGAGACAGTTCAGTGGTTAGGAGCACTTGTTGCTCTTACAGGGAACCCTGGTTCAGTTTCCAGCACCCACATTGGGAGGTTCACAACCACCTATACTTGAAGTTCTATAGGAAGGAATCTGATGACCTTTTCTGGTCTCTATGGGCACCTGCATGCACTCTGGCACACACACATACACATCAAATAAATAAACCTTTTTAAAAAAATTCATATGAAAGCAACTGTACTGTCCATCTCTTGCAGCTGGCTTATTTGTCTGGTTCATTTATGTCTAATTTATAACAATAATTTATTTAACCCACTACTTTGTACTACTCCTTTGTAGAAATATGTAGGGCGCGGCTTGCCTGTACACAACTTGCTGGAACATTCTATTGCTGCTTATGCTAATTAGGCATTGAGAAAGGACCTATCCGATGCGATCCTCAAATATGTTAATGAGCCATTATTTTGGGCCAATCACCAGCCATATGTTAATGAGGCATTGTGATGGGCACCAATCACGCGCCAGGCTTCCCTATATAAAAAGGCTGAATCTCAGGCTCGGGGTCTTCTTTCCACCATTTCACAACTGAGCTGTACTCCAATAAAATGTGATCCGAGAAGAATCGTGCGTGTGGTGACTCGTCTTCTGCAGGCCAGAAGCGGCTCGCCACAGAAATATACTATTCTTTACCAATCAAATTATTAATGGCCATTAGGGTTTTCTCAAAATTTTTAGCTGTCATACATTATACAGTCATAAGCACTCCTGTATAAATCTGTTGGTACATGCATAGATCTACATGTATGGGGTAGATACCTAAAGAAAGAATTTCCATGCTAGCTTCTGAAAGTGAAAATTTGATCATGTATGGCAGTAGGGTTTTATTTCTGCAATGTAAGAGAAGACAATTTTTAATATAGATGTGTCTGAGATGGTGTGATGAGGTTCACAGGCAATATGAGCTCCTCTGCAGTATGAAAAGATTCTCTCCTGGGCATGCTTCTCACATGGGCTGGAAGAATGTTTAGGGCCTACAGGGACATCATACCATTTTCACAGAGGCTAACTCAGATATGCTGTTCCATACAAAGGGAATTTGGGGTTAACAAGAGCAGTAGGCCCATGTCCTTGATAGTCCATTGCAGCAATGAGGCATCTATACGGGCTTCTATATGGGAATTTATATGGGCAGGGAGGGGGGACATGGACAACAAAGAACTGGAGCCAGAGTTCAAACAGCTAATTTGCAAGGTGACCCTGTTACTCATTTGAAGTGCTCAGAAATAAGCAGTGTCCATTAGGAAGATCATAATACAAGCACTCATTCCTTCATATGTCAGCACTTACTCTAGGCTTCCAATAGTTCAACTTCCTCCCCCTTTAACACAGAGCTAACACATGCCTGTGGAAGTTGAGTGCTGATCGTGTGACACCTGCTAACTGCTAACTGTGTTAGGACCTTGGTGTGCTCGTCTATTTGGGTGGTACTGGGGTTTTGGGGTGGATCCTTGGAAAATCAGCCAGGACTCTGTACAACCTGTTGAGAATAAACTTTTTCTCGTTAGAAATGAGCCTCAGTGTCTACCAGTGACAAAACAGGATATGTGCATTTGAGAGGTATCTTTACTATCAAGGTAGGAGTAGATGAGCTAGTGGACAGAAGGACCGAAGTCAGGACAGATACCTTGACATAGCAAACTGTGGTGTACAGTGTGATATGTGTGAAAAAGCTAGAAGAGATAAGTCATCACACACACCTCAGCCCTTAATGGCTTCAGAGTCAAGACAGCACAAAGCCTTCAAGTCCCAGTGTCCACACTTTTAAAACAGACACAGTAGAGAGCTATCTAAAGTGGCCGGCACCCAGCAGGGTACACCAGTCCTCTTGCTTTCTGAACCACAGGAATATTCTTTGAGAAATCAGAAGGATCGACACAGAAGTTTGACTGAATGTAAAGGTGTCAAAATGTTGGCCAGGTAAGCCAGAGAGAGAGAGCTTGGAGGAAATAAAGACGTGGGAGAGGAACAAATAGAGGGAAGTTATGTGGGGGTCACAGGCTGCAAATGCTCTGAAGAACCTATCGCTGAGCAGGAACTTTTAGCAGAGGGCTGAGCCGGGGACTCAGGAGCCAATCACTGAGCAGAAACTCCTGGTGGAGCTGGAGTCTCAGAAAAGGGCTACTTTTTCTAAAGGCAACGGGAGCTAGTGGTGCCTTGGTGAATGGATGTTAGCTGAATTGTAGGGTGATGGGGCAGTTGGGTTCAGACAATATGGTCAAGCACACATTGTCATGAGCCCCAGACTGAGGAAGGCCTTGGGTCAAAACCAGCTCCCCTAAAGAGACAAGTGAGGACTGAGGGCACAGGGTAGCTCAACAAACACACATCACTGCCTCCAAGTCATCTTTTCTCCAGGTCCAGAGATTTAGCACACACCCTGGGAAAGGACTTCAATACTACACACTCCATAAGATTGTCTTGTGACCTCCACATGCATGCACATCACATGTGTATGCCCTCCAGCACATGCTAAGAAAGAAAAGGAAAATCCACTACTGAAGTGATGAGTTCACTTAGATGGCCTAGGTTCCAGAACCTGCCAGATTCTCCTGGACCCTTAAAGTGTCTCTTCTCTTTATCACAGGTCTTCCTGGGCAGAGCTGAGTTCCCCTGACTTCCTCCCTAGTCCAATCTGTCCATGGCTAGACTTGGGTTAACCCCACTGTCTCAGGTCCCTGGGTCATGCAAAAGCAAGTTTTCCATATACAGCTCTGTCAGGCTGACATCACTGACAGTCTAAGTGAGGAGTCTACTTGAAGGCTTGAGCCAGGAAACAATTTGGGTTCCTGGTCCTGCCATCCCGGACTCCCTGACCCCAGAAGCTGCTGCCTTACTTCTCCAGTCTTCTGGCATCATGTCTGTGTTAACTGCTGATATTTGGAGAAACAGCAGGGTCAAGCTTCTGAAAATATTCTTGGCCTTCAGACCAGATTTTACTGCTCAGCCCGACTCCCAGCTCTGTCTCCACGATGTCCTCCTAAGTTGCCCCGTCTATTACCCACAGCTTCCTCCTGGTTGCCTTCAATTCTTGGTGTTCATGAGTGAGCACAGCTCAATTTTGGGCTGAAAATGTTTTTCTTGCAGTTACCTAAACCACAATTTGGTCAGAGTCAATAACCAGCTTTTCAAAAGAGCCCAGGCAGTCAAGATTTATATATTTATTTATAATTTAGCCAACTTTTTTCCCTCTAAAAACAGAAAAAGAGAAAGAACCATTGTGTTTTATTACAGTTTAAGAACTCTTGTCAGGGTCTGCCTCAATTATCTCTCTACTTTATTCCTTTCAAAACATCCCATTTCCATTTCCATAACTTTCTCTATCCTACTACACAGACAAGTCTATGCATACCTCCACCCTTTACCTATATCCACGGCTGCAATATAATCAGGCTGCAAACAGACTTTTCAGCTAAACTCCAATCCTGTTTCTGTCTCTCATTAACTGTCACTCTGGGAAAGGGGTCTTATCATCTATAATTGTCAATAATGGTTATTGCATGGAGGTGCTGCCATGTTTAAATGAGTTTGTGAATATAAACCTATGAAATTGGGCTTGGCATACAGTAGTCAACACTTATGAGTTAGCATTATGGTTTTTATGTGTAAAAGTTCACATGGTCATTTTCCTCCTTCCAGTCAATGTAATCTCCCAATTCTCCGATAAAATGACACCTGAGGGGTTAGGCAACAAGTTTTCCCACAAGGACAGGGCATAGTGAGGCTGGTTTCAGGAAGCTTCATGTGGGTGGAGAGATGATTCAATTGGTAGAGTGTTTGCTGTGTTAACTTGAGGACCTCAGTTTTGGATCCCTAACACCATATATAAAGTTGGGCATGGTGGCTCATGCCTGTAATCGTAGTGTTTGGGGGTAGATCCTGGGGCTTTCTGGGCAGCCAACCTTGCTCAATATGTGCTTTCAGCCTAAGATCCTATCTCAAAAATATGAGGTGCGCTTCCCCACAGGGAAGGGGGATCCATCCAAGCCATAATAAAGGACAAAATAAGTCACTGTTTAAGTGAGATAATATATGTTTCCTTCTGAGACTTCCTACAGCACTGTTATGAGTTCTGGTTAGGTTTGCCACCTTTTGGCCCTGACTCAGAAATACAATTTTCTTTCTGCATTTTTGTCTCTTTGGGCTCTAGCCAGAGCCTGAGTATGTGCTCTTGGGCATTTTGGGTACTTCCACTCTTCTCTGAATCTATCTGTCCCTCTTTCATGATATGATTATGTAAAAGTAACAAGGTGCCCACCCCCCAGTCTCCATGTGGCAGCTGTTGGCTTACAGCCT
Organism: Sigmodon hispidus; assembly: GCA_004025045.1. Classification (NCBI taxonomy): domain Eukaryota; kingdom Metazoa; phylum Chordata; class Mammalia; order Rodentia; family Cricetidae; genus Sigmodon; species Sigmodon hispidus. The sequence continues at coordinate 42,651 of PVIH01005043.1, forward strand.
GCCCTGAGAGAGGTTTCCTTCTAAAGTCTTAAAGTTGTCCTCAAGAAGGGACTGAGAAAAAAGAGAGAGAAAGGAGAAAAAGAAAAGGAAGGAGGAAGGGAAAGGGAGGGGGAGGGAGGGAAGGAGGAGAGAGAGAGAGAGAGAGAGAGAGAGAGAGAGAGAGAGAGAGAGAGAGAGAGCACCTATGTCTTCAGTCAGATGACTTTCATGTTTCTGATATGGCCTGTAAGATCTGGAATCAACTTCTCAGTATGGCATCTTGCAGAGCAAAGGGTCTTCCTTTTCTTCTGCACATCAAACTGAACCTGCAGTGCCTGACTGGGCTGTGTGGAGAGCCAGAGGGGAAGTACAAGGGCAGCCTTCAGCCTTCTTAGCCCTGTGGCACCTGCAGCATGGCTGGTCCACTCGGGAGAAGGACACTACAGCAAGGCTGTCTCTATGTGACCCCTGGTGAGTGTGCCTGGTATCCAGTACAGTGCTCAGGAATACACTCACACTCAGTAATTTTCAATACACTAATGAAACAGACATGCCTTCTACATGCCAAGGGAAAAATATCTCCAAGTCTTTAGAGAGTAGTTAAACCTACATGGCATTTGTGTATATAGATACTTGGATGAAATATTTCAAGTTAATTGAGTAAAATTTCAGTTACAGCTTATATTAAATAGACTTAAATATTGCCAAACAACACTTTTGTTCCCAAAGCTCACATTACCTCACCCAGATATTATCAAGAGAGTATGTGAACATCAATATACTTGGCCAACTTCTTTTACTTCTAACCATTTTGGTTTATTTTTATAATTAGCATACAAAGGAATGGTGTGTGTGTGTGTGTGTGTGTGTGTGTGTTGTGTTGGTTTTCTCCTGAGTCTTTCTCGGCTGTCCCACTACCCCCCCCAGTCACTCCCTAGTCCCCTTTCTATTGTTATGCTCTCCTCTTCCCATTTGTGGGTACTTTATACTTTCATAGCAAACACTATACTCAAATCCACATATAAAAAAATTAAAGCTGAGAACCATATGTGTGAGAGAGTATGTGGCACACTATCTGTATGTAGGTTAGCTCACTTAATATAATAATTACTATATCCATTCATTTTCCTGATAATTTTATATTTTTCTTTATGGCTGAATAAAATTCTATTGTATCTACCACATGTTTGTTATCCATTCCTCTGTATATGAGCATCTGTGCTGATTCCACTTCTTGGTCATTGTGAACAGAGCAACGTGTGTTTCTCTAAATCTTTTGTGTCTGTGTACAGGAGTTGGGTAGCTGGGTCATGCAGTTTTATTTTTAGTTCCTAAAGAAGCCTGCACAAGGATTTTCAGATGGTGGCAATAGTTTACACTCCCACTGACAGAGACTAAGGGCTACTCTTCCATTACATCCTCACCGGCTTTTCTTTTCTTGACAACAGCTATACTGAGTGAGGTGAGATGGAATTTCAAGGTAGTTAAAATTTGCATTTCTGTAGGGGCTAGGGATGCTGAGTACTTTAAAAGGTATGTATTGACTAGTGTGTTTCTTCTTTTGAAAGCTGTCTGTTCAGTTCATTACCTGTTTATTGATCATCAGTTTTGCTTTCTGGATGTTTGATTTGATCAGCTCTTTACATATTTGGGATATTAACCCCTTGCTGAAGTATAGCTGATGAATTTTGCTAGCTTCTTTACACTCGTCTCGTCCTGACTCATGTTTATACATATATTCACACATTTGTGTGTACATAAGCATAGACTAGGACTATCTGAATTGAACCCACTCACAGTCCCTTTCCTTAGGTGAGGCTTTGCTAGCTCTTTAAAGCACTCCTGGGCTAAAAAAAATCTATAGTCTTCTCATTGTCATCTCTTAAGATCTGGTCAGACCCAGGGAGGTATAAGGTTGTACAGGCTTCTTCATTTCTAGCAATGTGTATTGACTACAGATTTTTATTTTGGTAGGCTACATTCTAACATGGACCGTCTCCATTCCGACTTACAGTGAACAATATGACTTCCATTCCACCTAAATCAGCATTCAGTGCAGCCTGAATCTTAGCTACAATCACATAGATGCTTTCTTCTCAATTTTGTTCACAGGCTTCTCAGAGCCCGGAAATACATTCTATGGTAATGGCATCTCAGAGTGGAGTCTATTAGGATATACCAGTTACTCATTTTACTTTGCAATTGCTTACAGAGCACAGAAGCTGCATGACTCTTGGCGTGAATCCACGAGGCAGAGAACTTACTGTTCTCTGTTTCTAATTGTCCACTATTCTTTTCTAAAGGAAAAAACCATTCTAGATAAATTGTTTAGCTGAAATGCTAGAAATGCTTTAAACAGAAAAAATGTTTCCTTTCCTGGAACTGTCAGAATTTTCTAATTAAAACACAGTAGACTTATGGCTAAGAGAACAGTCAGGGAGCAAAGGCTAGACTTTAGTTTACTAACCACTTAAAAATGCAAATTACACTTAAAAATGCAAATTACAAAAAACTTTAAAATTATTCCTAGTGTATATTATCTTAGCAATTAATTAATTGTGCTTATCACTGTTAGATATTTTTATTTTTAAAGAATAAGGTCTCATTATTTTTTATCCATGTATCCCCTTGTTCTAACTCGCTTCCCCCTCCTAACCCCTCCCAGGTAATTTTGAGCCTCCCTCCTCCCCACCCCCCAATCCCCTCCCCAGGAAGGGCAAGAGGTCCCAAGGTGGATGAGCTCAGCATCCACTCCATGCAAGTCCAACTTCTTCATCCTAATATCAAGACTGGGTTAGGTGTTCCTCTGGAGGGAAAGGGTTCCAAGGTGCCATTCCATGCACAGAAAAACAGTCTGAACCCTCTCCTTGAGGCTCCACATACTGCCCATGTTAGTGGACAGTTGTCTATCCTTGGAGGGCTTAGTTCCTTTTTCAGATGGTTCCCAGGTGGCTGTTTTTGATTCAGTGAGCTCCCCAGAGCTCTAGCCAGCCATCACTGTGAGAATTTTCCTCATAGTCCCTATCCTTTTGCTCATATAAGGTCTCCTCCCCCACTATCAGCTGGACCAGGGATTCATCCCAGTGCTCAGCCATGTATCCCAGCTTCTACCTCTATTCATTGTTGGATATAAGTTCTGTTAAGGCACTTAGGATGGTTATTGATTTGATTATGGGGGAAGTCCTGTTTAGGCAACAGCTTCACTATTGGTTGGAGACCTAGCCAGGGACATCCTGTGAGTTCTTGGAGGCTTCCCTAGCACCTGGTCTTTTTCCAACCCTGTATTTACTTCCTCTATTAAGATCTCCATCTCTCTTTTTTCTCCCTCCTTGTTGTTTCTCTCACTTAATCATCTCTTTCTCTTGTGATTTGTTCCCACCTCTTCTTGGTTGCAACCTATTAAGCTCAAAATTAGCTAAGGAGATCTTCTCTATATTCTCTTCCTAGGGGACTCCCTGGACATCTCAAGTTCCTTCAGATCCCAAGCTGTTCAGTGGTTGTGGTTCACAACTTGGGTGTTCTTTACTTTTTTTTTTTTTTTTAATTTAAAGTCTACTAATGAGTGAGCACATCCCCTGCTTATCTTTCAGGGTTTGTGATACCTTGCTCAGGAGGATATTCTCCAAATCAATCCATTTGCCTGCAAATTTTAGGATATCATTTTTTCTTACTGCTGAGTAGTACTCCATTGTGTAGATAGACCACAGTTTCTTAATCCATTCTTCAGTTGAGGGGCATCTAGGTTGTTTCCAGGTTCTTGCTATTACGAACAATGCTGCTATGGACAAAATTGAGCTAATGTTTTTGGGGTGCAAATGTGCATCTTTAGGGTATATATCCATTATTGGTATTGCTGGATCCTTGGGGAGATTGAATCCCAGTTTTCTGGGAAACCGCCATATTGCATTCCAGAGTGGCTGAACAAGCTTACACTCCCACCAACAATGGAGGACTGTTCCCCTTGCTCTGCATTGTCTCCAGCATAGGCTGTCATCTGTGAATTTTATCTTACCCAATCTGACAGGTGTCAGGTGGTATCTCAAAGTTGTTTTGATTTGCATTTCTCTGATGGCTAAAGATGATGAGTACTTTTTCAAGTGCCTTTTAGTCATTTGTATTTCTTCTGCTGAGAATTCCCTTTTTAGTTCTAAACCCCATTTTTTAATTGGGTTATTTAGGGCTTTGGGCTCTAGTTTTTTGAGCTCTCTGTATATTTTAGAGATCAGTCCTCTGTCACTTGTAGGGTTGGTGAAAATCTTTTCCCATTCTGTAGGCTGTCATTTTGTCTTATTGACTGTGTCCTTGGCCTTACAGAAGCTTCTCAGTTTCAGGAGATCCCACTTATTGTTGTTCTTAGTGTCTTGCTACTGGTGTTATATTTAGGAAGCAGTCACCTGTGCCAATGTATTGGAGGGTATTTCCCACTTTCTTTTCCATCACGTTCAGTGTACCTGGTTTTATGTTGAGGTCTTTGATCCACTTGGATTTGAGTTTTGTGTGGGGTGATAGGTTTGGATCTAATTGCATTTTTCTACACACTACCATCCTGTTATGCCAATACAATTATTTGAAGATATTATCTTTTTTCCATTGAATATTTCTGGCCTCTTTGTCAAAGATTAGGTGTTCATAGGTGTGTGGGTTAATGTCTGGACCCTCAGTTCTATTCCATTGATCCACAAGTCTGTTTTTATGCCAGTACCAGGCTGTTTTTATTACTGTAGCTCTATAGTATAACTTGAAGTTGGGGATGGTGATGCCTCTTGAGGTTCTTTTGTTGAGCAGGATTGTTTTGGCAATTCTGGCTTTCCTGTTATTCCAAATGAAAATGAGTATTATTCTTTCAAGGTCCGTAAAATGTTGTGTTGGGATTTTGATGGGAAGTGCTTTGAATCTGTAGATTGCTTTTGGTAAGATTGTCATATTTACTATGTTGATCCTAACTATTCAGGAACATGGGAGATCTTTCCATTTTCTGATATCCTCTTCAATTTCTTTATTCAGTGATTTAAAGTTTTTGTCAAACAGAACTATTACTTCTTTGGTTATAGTTACACCAAGGTATTTAATGTTATTTGCAGCTATTATAAAGGGTGATGTTTCCCTTATTTCTTTTTCAGCCTTTTTGTCTTTAGTGTGCAGAAGGGCTATTGATTGTGTGTGTGTGTGTGTGTGTGTGTGTGTGCTAATCTTGTATCCTGCTACATTGCAAAAGGTGTTTGTCAGCTGTAGAAGTTCCCTGGTAGAATTTTGTGGGTCACTTATGTATATAATCATATCATCTGCAAATAGAGATAGTTTCACTTCTTCTTTTCCTATTTGTATCCCCTTAATCTCCTTTCGTTCTCTTATTGCTTTAGCTAAAACTTCTATATTGAATAGATAATGAGAGAGGGAACAGCCTTGTCTAGTTCCTGATTTTAGTGGGATTGTTTTGAGGTTTTCTCCATTTAGTTTGATGTTGGCTGTCAGTTTGTTGTAAAGCACCTTTATTGTATTTAGGTATTTTCCCTATATTCCTGATGTCTCCAGGACTTTTATCATGGAGTGTTGGATTTTGTCAAAGGCTTTTTCAGCATCTAAGGAGATGATCATGTGTTTTTTTTTTTCCTTCAATTTGTTTATATGATAGATGACATTTACAGTTTTTCATAGGTTGAACTATTCTTACATTTCTGGGATGAAGCTTACTTGACTATGGTGGATGAATTTTTTTTATATATATTTTGCTGTATTTGGTTTGCCAGAATTTTGTTGAGTATTTTTGCATCAATGTTCATGAGGGAGATTGGTTTGCAATTCTCTTTCTTAGTTGCATCTTTGAGTGGCTTGGGTATCAGAGTGATTGTGGCCTCATAAAAACAGTTTGGCAGTGTTTCTTCAGTTTCTACTGAATGGAACAGTTTGTTGAGTATTGGTATTAGTTCTTCTTTGAATGTCTGGTAGAACTCTGCATGAAACCATCTGGCCCTGGGCTCTTTTTATTTGGGAGATTTTTAATAACAGCTTCAATTTCCTCTGGGGTTGGCTTTGTTTAGATCTTTAATCTGCTGTTGATTTAAATTTGGTAATTGGTACCTGTTCAGAAAGAAATTGGTACCATTTCTTTTAGGTTTTCCATTTTAGTAGAGTATATATTTTCAAAGTATGACCTAATAATTCTTTGGATTTCCTTGGTGTGTGTGGTTTGTCTCCCTCTTCATTTCTGATTCTGTTAATTTGGATACTCTCTCTCTGTCTTTTGGTTAGTTTGGATAAGGGTTTATCTATCTTGCTGACTTTCTCAAAGAACCAACTCTTTGATTCATTGATTCTTTGTATTGTTCTCTTTGTTTCTATTGTACTTATTTCTGCCCTATGTTTGATTATTTCCTACAGTCTACTACTTCTAGATGAGTTTGCTTCTAATTGTTTTAAAGCCTTTAGCTGTGCTGTTAGTTCTCTAGTGTGGGATTTCTCTAGATTTTTCATATAGGCACCTAGTTCTATGGATTTTCCTCTTACGTCTGCTTTCATTGTGTCCCATAAGCTTGGTTATGTTGTGGATTCATTTTCATTAAATTCTAGGAAGTCTTTGATTTCTTTCTTAACTTCTTCCTTGTCCCTGAGGTGGTTCAATGTAGAGATGTTCAGTTTCCATGAGTCTTACTAATTCTTTCTTACACATCCATCAGTAACCTCCTCCCCCAGTGTCTATGTTTTCTAACTTTACTCACTTAGGTACTGTGTAATGATCTCTACTATTTTTCATTTACAGCTGTATTTATAAAACAAAACTTATTTTCTTAAAACTAAATTTTAATCTCATATCCCAACTCAAAAAAGTCCACAATAGTTGGTGTCAGAGTAAATTCCAGTTCCTCCTGGCAGTGAAGATTTAGTATCACTCAGGTCCTCTGCTCAGATTGTCCAAGTCATGCTCTGCTGATGTCACCCTGGCAAGTACTCCTCTCCTACCTGTGTGTTTATCTTTTGTAGAAATGCAAGATTATTATCTATATGTGGATTGAACTTCAATTCAGAAACATATTATTGGCATTGTCCATGTTTCTGAAGTGTGTTAATGATTTATCTCCTCAAATAGCACCTGATATTTGGAAAATGCTCTCTCAGGGGATGCTTGTAAGGATAAACGCCACCTTCCCAATTTCCCAAGTGCCAGTCTAAGAAAGGCAAAGGCCTTGATGACAGTAGGCAAAGAATCTCTTTGCATGAGATGATAGGTGTCTCTAAATGCTGATAGGTGTCTATGCTGATAAGTGTCTCTGTCTATGATCACAGGCCTGGAAGCACAGAACTCCAATAGAGGCGGGGCAGTCAGAGGGTCAGTGTCAGCCTCACAACAAGAAGAGTTCTTCTGGCCTCAGACTCTGGTTCCTAAGGAAGCCACGAGATGGAATCAAGATACCAGAAAGGGTGTCACCGATGTCCTGAATGACAACAGATCAAGAGATCCTCTCAAGTCACTGTGGAAGAAGGAGCTTTAACATCCACCCCCTCTGGTGGCACCAAGTTGGCCCAGGGAGTCTTGTAATAGGAAGGACAGAAGAGGTGTGGTATGCCTACCTCTGGGTAGTATTATACTGTCACTCCCTGGGATCCTCAGAATCTTGCTGTTAGCTAACCCAGAAGGTATTTGCATCTGATTTAATATCCTTAACTGATCAAAGAAATTATTGAAAATCTTTAGGGATTCACAATACTATTTCTCTTACACAAAACTAAAATTAATATAATCATTATATAAGTGTTCTAATATTTGTGTGCGTGTCCACCCCTCATGTTTCATTGACAGAGAATCACTCCTCCTGGCTCAAGGGGCAATGTTCTTTCCTTTTCCCAGCCAAAGGCCATTCCAGGGCAAAAGTCTAAGAAATAGTATATACCTATGTGTTAAAATGAAGCTTTAGCCAAACAAGTTAATTGTTTAATACGGAATTTCATGCGGAACACTGAAAGAATATGGTTGGGTGGTAGAAGGAAGGCAGGCCGGCCAGCCAGCCATAGTTCATCTTAAAACCTGAGTGTGTTGTTTACGGCTGGGCATACCTAAGTAAGAATAAGTCTCTGTGTATTAATTTGGGAGATGGGTAGCAGGTCCCCAGAGAGTGAAAAAAAAATAACTACACTATGTGGCTCCTTAGCAGGAAGGACTGCATGGTTTTTAATCCTGCTCAATTCTTCTTACAGAGGAATTTGTGAGATATGAAACTCCCCCAGGAGGCTCTCCTATTCTGCTATTTTGAGGTCTAGGTCTTGGATCCTGCTCATTTTGCCTGGGCAGTAGCTGTCTCTCATCATGGCATTGCCTGTGACTTACACAAACAGCACATTTGTTGACAGTGCAGACAGAGGCTGTATGAAGGTCACAGCCAAGCAAATAGGTAGACAGATGAATGAACATCATTCTGAAGCCAGCCGTATCAGGCATTCAGGCTTCCATTGATTATGTTCAGTGTTACATGGCTATAGTCTCCCAGGGTACTTGTCTTCCAAAGAGTAAAGCAATGAAGAGACACAATGAAATCAAGTGGAGGGATATTCTTTAAATGGTTAATAAACAGTGTTAATGGCTAGGCTCCAAAGAGGAACAGCTAGGCTGTAATCTGAAAATTCCCAGAAAATCAAGGCTTCCCAGAATTCTAGTTTGATTTACATATGCAAATCAAGGAAATGCTTTACTCTTGGGTTTGTCATTATTTTTCTGACAAATGCTAGAAAAACTGGCAAAGAGAAGTAGCTGCTGATTTATTGTTGTTTTCTTTGGAGTTCCTGCAGTCAGGATTTAACAATGTCTACAGGAAACTGCAAATATACACTTTATTTTAATTAGTTCGCGCCACACAGCCCATTGCCTAGCCAGCCAGCTCAGAAGAGATGACTTTAGCATGCTTAAGCTACTTGACTTCTGAGATAAGCACTGGACTTGGAGCCAGTCATTCCCTGGTAAGATTGGCTTCTTTGTGTTTTATCAGTGTACCTGCTGGTATTTATTTAACTCCACATGTGATGAGCAGTCACTTTTTCTATTTGTTCGAATCTTGACTTGATATTAATTTATCTTTATCTTCAGATTAACACAATTCTACCTTTGTGACCTAGAGCTGAATTTTTCATTGATTGAGCATGTCTAAATACAATGCTCAGAACTGAACAGTGTCCACTCTCGAATACAACCTACAAGCTGGCACAGTCCCTCTCAGGCTATGAACTTCTAACAGGAGAAATCACTGACATCTCTTCGTCAACATTTTCCTGAACCAGAAATTGCTCATGCATCAGAAATTCTCTAGAAATGGCATAAAAAAGGCTATGACATCAATGTATTCTTGTACTGTAGGTCTGCAAGTCAGGGTAATTTCAGAATATACCACATATGCTGAAAAGATGGCAGATGCAAGAATTGGATTTAACCATAGATGATAAGCCAATTTTCTCCATAGCTCTGTAACTCAATAAGTCTTTAATGGCTTCTTAGATAAACAGATGGATGTCATCAAAAGGCACAGGATGATAAATCTGATTGGTGTCTGAAGAATTTGCACGGCTTTATCCCTGAACAAGCACTAAGAAAAAGGGAGAAAACTACACTTAAGTCTCAGCATGGGAGTTTAAATTATTTGCTCAGGAACATTTGTATTTTCCCAGTGGCACAATATTAAAAACAGGAAAAATGGCAGCACCTAGGAAGGACAATCCATCTTTGTAACTAGGCTTCTCTTTTCGAAGACTTGCACTGTTGGGCTATGTTTACTCTGACTTAGTTGATTCTGTTTATTTTCATACAGACTTGCAAATATTCAATTAAAGCCCCCTGGAAGATTATGAATTTCAAATATCCATGAGAGCCTAGACTTTACAGACTCTCAAGTCCATCCACTTCTGCCACTCAGGGGCTTCCTGTTTGTCCAAACAGCTTCTTGGATGGATGCTGTCCATGCAGCTGAACTGTTTATTAGGATCATTTAGTAGAATTAGATTTCAAATGGTTCATTGTTAGAAGTCACATTCATGAATAATGTGAAAGGGTAAATTCAGGATGCACACCTAGCCCCAACCACTAGGGGGTCTTGGCCAGGTGAAAGCAGGACAAAGGCTGTAGACTTCAGAGGTCTTCTATGTACTGACATTGTTGTGCCTGGGTTGTGAGACTGGGAAAGTTCTACCATCTTTAAGTGTTGATTTAGAAAACTTCTCACCATGACGAGTGTGGGATTAGATTGCTTTTTAACACTGATGGTGAAGTGTATCACTTCTTTTTCTAATTATGAAGGGGCGTTTCTGAAGGCACAGAGATGCCAATGGTCTTCATCTGCAGCACAAGATATTGCTTTCATGTATTTCTACAAGAACCAAAAGTTCACTAAATACAGTTATCACAAAAAGGAAAAAGAAAAAGAAAAACACTATTCTCGGACATAGCTAAACTATTATGGGAATACAGTCAAGCCAGAGAAATCTTCCCCCCCACAAAGTTAAGCAGGACCTTTAAGATATTTCCATTTCCTGATGTTCACCTCTCTGTTAAATCTAGTTTTTAGTAACTTGAAAAAACAATAGGGCATCTTATCTAGCACTCACTCACTGTTGGCCCGACATGCTTGCTAGGTCTAAAGAAAAGTACTATTGCTGTGCAATCTGTAGACAAGAAGACAATGACACAGCGAGATTAAGCCACCTGCCTCAGATCACACGGTTCTGAAATGGTAAAGCTAGAAATTTAGCTCAGACAGCCTGGCTCCAGAGTCCATGCTTTTAAGCATTTTAATATTTTACTGTCTTTCATAAAAGCTTGACTCATGTATAAAGATATCCACGATAGTATCAGTAATCAAATCAGATGGGCTGTTTAGGTCACAGTGAACACAGGGTGATAATCTGTGCTCTGGAATATGGTTACAAAAGTGATTTGGGGTGGAAGGGCCAAGAAGGTGGGGAGCAGATCTCCAGTTTTCGCTCCAAGTGTCCCATGCTTTCAGAATGTCCGTGTGCCACATAGTAAATAATTTGCACATTCCCAAAGCACTTGAGGTGCGTTGAGGAACTTTGCTGCCAGGCCCTCTGTGTACTGAAGTGCAGCCTGGCCTTCACCTCAGATGACTGCCCTCTAGGCCTCTGCCAGGCTTCAGGGCTTCGGGTCTTCTGAGTTCAAAGACCTTCAATTAGTCATTGACTGTCTCCTTGACTTCAGAATAAACGATATTCCTATGCTCCATGGGCAGTCTCATTAGAAGGGTCTGTAGCTATTCTTTCCTGGAGTGTCTTCTATGACATTCAAAATGCCTCAGTTGGCAAATAAATTGTTACAAATTTCCTGAAAAGCAATTTAGTGATATGTAGTGATAGCCTACCTATGAACCATATGAACTATGTACTAATTTTAAAACTAGAGAGACATCCTAAGTAAATAATCAGAGAGGGCGATGAAAGCTTTATATGGGAATTCATTTTAGCATTATTTATAACACAATGCCTTGGAAGAACATAAATATCTAAGCGAAGAATAATTAAGGCATTTATGATGCATCCATAAAATGCAATATTATGTAGTCATTAAAATTGTTTCTGAAATTTTTTCTGAAGAATTTTTAATGACTAAGAGAAATACTCATTATATAACATTTGTTGAAAATGCAAATACAGGACTTCATTAAAAATAATGCCACTTATAGAAAAAAGCTAAATATTCCTGAAATTCTAGAAAAAATAGGACATTTTTGTTGGATATTTCCAGGATGTAAGACTTTTGTTTCATTTTGTTTTTAAAAAAACATGTTAAAGGAAAATACATTTTCAACAGAAAATCAACCAATAAAGTATAAATATTCACAGACTGCCCGGAGAGCAGGTAGATCTCTGTGGGGTAGCATGAGGAGGGTGGGAGCGGGCAGCAGAAGAGAAATGCAGCATTCCTTCCCAGTAGAAACATCTCAGTTTCCCCAACCTCCTGCTACATGCATGTGCACATATATACTCATTGGCACACATGCAAGGACACATTTTTGACTATCAGTGGCACTTAGATCTTTTCCATAATTAACTGGAATTCCAGTTAACTACAAATGGGAAGAAAATCAGACTGTCTCTGAGACCATTTTTATATAAATTACCCCAACTGACAGTCATCCCATCATGTGACCTAAAATCCTCTAGGCTAAAGCTAGACTAATGTTTGCCTCATGCAAGCTTGTGCAAATCATTCCAGGCCCCTTCCCCTGGCCCCAGGCATCTGCTTCTGAACAGGTCATGTTAGAGGGGCAGAATACATGAACATATTCATTCATTTGCTCCCCAGAGCGCTGAGGGTCTAAGCTGGCAGGCTCTGCTGCACGAGACATGGAGGATGTGGTGGTAATGGAAGATGGCCCTTGCTTCAGTGTTGCCCAGTTTAGTCAGAAGAACAGACAGTAATTGCAAGCGAAATGAGTGGATTATGCAAAATAAGGGTGCATAAAATTGTCCACATTAAGAGACAGGGACATCAATGGTTACCACAGCAGGAGAATTTTAACAGGACAATGGTGCTGAAGTCACATGAGAGTAGGTTGAGAGAGTAGAAAGTGGTGAATAGAACGGGAAAGGATGAAGGAGTCAAGCAGGAGCTAGAAAGCATCCATAGGTCTAGAGCTGTCTCTGTCTCTAAAGTACTAACCACTCTTGGATCCCACTCCTGCTAGAGGAACACCTGACTCAGTCTTGATGTTGAGGGGAGAAAACTGGATTTGCCAGGAGTGGAGGCTGAACTAAGCAATATTGGGACCTTGGGACCTTGGGATCGCCTGCCCATGGGGGGGATGGGGAGATGTGGAGAAGAGAGAATGACCTGATGTGGTGGGAGGGGGAAGGGACCTTGAATAAAGATATACAAGGATAGAAAATGTGACTTCTTTATTCATAAAAAAAAAAAAAAAAACAAAACCCTCCCAAGACAGCAGTCTTGGGAGCAGCAACCAATCCAATGCAAACACTCCAGCATGTCCCTATAAAATCAATCACAGAGTGGCCACCTTCCAAATACTAAAAGGAAATTAAGATCTGGGAGTTATTACTTTGAGAACCGGGTAGTCTTCAATCTGTAGAGAGGTTAAAACACTTGAAGGAAGCTGAACAAGATGGACTTTCCTTGTCTAATGCTGTTATGTTAATGACCCTGCCCTGGAAGAGAGGAAAGGACCAGTGCACGGGGAGAGCATCCCAGGTTTCCAGGCAGAAATCTGATGCTGTCTCCCACCCACCATTCTTTCCCAGTTAAAGATAAGTAAATAAATGGGACCTTGCTCTGACCACGTGCCATGAAGGACATGGTAGTGCCTAAGTTGTTAGTTACTTGGCATTTCTAGATGTGTTACCAAAATCACAAGATCTCACTGTGATTTTAAGAATAAATTTTAATGAACTCGGTGATATTTTCACTGAAAATATTTGGTAATCCTCATATTTAACACTCATAGTTTTTAGAGGACAAATATGTTTTTAGAGAAAAACTATTTTTAACATTGTGAATTCGTAGGAATTTTGGAAAGATGGTTACATCAATCAAAGTTACTACACTAAGGATTAGGATTAATCCTCTGATTAGCATTTTGTCGATTGTACCAATTAGTCTGAACAAGGCCGAGATGCCCAGGATTTCCTAAAACTGACATCTGTGCCCTCCTAGTCTGCAGGCGACAAACAAGATGCAAATTCACCAATTTACAGGGCTGTATGTCCGATGCGCACCAGCAGCAAGGAAGCCTGGGGTTTGAGAATGAAGTGTTCTGGGACAAAAGAGAGTCATGTTTGATCTCTAAGTCACGTTTTAAAATCCCCGCTGGCTTTCGTTTTGCTCTGTCATTTTAAATCATAAAACAGAGCAGATTAGATGCAAGCCTAACAGAATTCCTGTAAGTGCTTTTTCTCCTTCGGTTCTCTGCTCTATTTACTACTTCCTGGCCAGGAACATGCTAGAGGGCAGTGATTACAGGCATAAGCTTCAGAGGAAGAAACAGAACAACAACAACAACAACAACAACAACAACAACGGTTCAAATGCTGGTTCTTTGTGTTGTGTAGTCAGCAGTGCACTTCAATATTCTCAGCCTACACATAGCTGCCTTACAGGTCTGCAACTGAGATTCACTGATAGCATAATAAGAAACAGCATCTCAGAGTAAGAACTGGTCAGTGCCGTTTGTGGTTCTGTTATCTGTGTAACACTTGGACACTGGGACTATTTGGGTTATTACCAGAGCTGAGACAGTCACAATAGAAACCTCATTATAACTCGATACATTGTTTTCATATATGACCATTATAACCCAATATATTCTATTCTTATCTGCATAACTTATAAATGATAAATTGCGTTCATATCTGTATAACTTATAAATGCCAGTGGAAAAGAGCTTCATAGTTTTATATCAGGATCTTAGCATGCTTAATTATTTTAAACACTTTCAAAAATTTAAACTGAAATATGGTCATACTTTGTAATCATATTATGATTCAGTAAAAATATTGTTTTAAGCTTTAGAATTCTAGCTCCTATACTTTTTGATTCACCTACCAAATACAATTTAAAAATGCAAGGCAGAATTATTAATAAAAATACAATCTATCAATTCTAGTAAAAAAAAAAAGAAAGAAAGAAAGAAAGGTATTCTCATGAACAGGATAAAAGTGAGTGTACAGTTCTAGAAGCAGAAACACTGCGGAGGACCAGATAACAGACAGCACCAGAAGCCTTCTCCTTTGCTTGGTCTCCAGCCAGATAAGACCCCCTTCAGGTACATAGACAACAGTCCAGTCATCAAGATCAACAGAAACAGCTGAAAAATCAGCTCTGCAACCTGCTTAGTCCACATTCTCACAATAAAAACTTGAAGCCAATAAAGCAATCCCTTCATGCCTTTAACTTCTGGTGGGAGCAACTTCCCCTCAGGAATGCAGCAATGGACTGTTGCTTAAAGTCTGTGCTGCAGGGGACTAGACATGGAGATAAATAGTCACACAGTTCTAAGGCTGACCCAGGAACCTCATAATAGAATGAATGTGATTTCTGTGAGGGGGGAAAAACAGGTACATCCTGTAATCTACTGATTAACCTTTGGAATGTGACCCACTTGAAAACAGAAAATACATTTCACTATTTACTTTCAAATAATTTAGACACAAAATTTCCAAAAGCAGCAGAGTTCTCAAGCCTTCCTTTCAACCCCCCTCCCCCAGCATCTGGAACATAATCACACCACAGAGATTCAGGATCCCCTGCTGATGCATGTCACCATCCTCTGATGTGTTATCACTAAGGCACATTTGTTTCATAGCTGTTCATCATTTTGCATTCATTTTTATTTTTTCTTGGCGACACCGAGTTACACATTGAACAGGAACACAACAGAGGTGTTATGTTTGCCTTTAGCCAGTCAGCATTTTATTAAACCAGTAGGTGGGGCAATAATCTACAATGTAACATAATTCCACTACAGTGCCATTCTGCTCTTCTTACTGCAAGACGGGAGACAATACCCAATGCATGCTTCACAACTGTTCAGATTAACTTTGATTCTTTAGGTAAGTCCATATTTGCTAAGTTTCTCTATCAGAAAAGACAACTTTTTCCTTTGCTGTCATCATGAGTCTTGTGGAACAATGCTTGAGACTACACAAATGTGTTACTAACATATCTTGTACTGTTTTATATTCCAGTAGTGGTTCCCACCCCACCCCTAACAATCACTCTTGTGGTTCTGTCTGATTCTTATTCTGCTTGATTTTGTCCTTGTGCATCTCTCCAGCAGGACATTAAGAAGGAATCACTTCCCATTGTCTCCCACGTACTAACTTATCTAGCTACACAGCTGTGAGAATGGACTGGGTGTCTAATAAACCTTGAGTTATAATGGAAGCATACCTATTTATCTGAAGCTGTCCTAATTTTTATCATTACTCAATCTTTTGCTTTAGCTCCCATGTCCTTTCTTTAGGTTTTATTCATATTGAGCACTTAGTTATTTTGGGGAATTGTAAGACAATTTTAGCACACCTTGCACGCTTCTATTTTAAATCTTGAAATCAATCACTTAATTCCAAATCCATTGTTACTTTTATTAGAGAACAGTTTTAAGAAATCAAAAGATGAATATAAGTATATTCCTCACTACCAATGTACCACATCTTCTAGGCCCTGTTTTTGACAAGAAGTAACAGATGCATGACAACCCGTGTGTGCATTTATGTATAAATGTATAAATACCTGATTGTGAATGAGTTAATAATAATCCCAACTATTCCAACCCAACACACAGGTGTCATTCCCTGTCACTTTTTTCATATATTTCTTTTATTCTCTAGTACAAGAAATTCAGCTCTCATGATCCATAATGGCACAGACATAAACTAGTGTCAGAATTGCTAGGTCATGCCCTGTCTGCACCTGCCATGGTATATTTATGCATGTGGGTCATCTCTTACCTCTGGCCCTCCAGTCAACCTAATCATTTTTCTGAAGTTACTTAGGTTGCAGAATTGTTTACTTGTAATAACTTTGTCTTAATTTGTATAGTTCATACTCTACCTCACTCCCCCTTTATCCTGCTATTATTTATTTACTTATTAGTTATTTTGAGTCAAAGTTATACATAATCAAAAGCATATTCAAAAATGGTTTTCTTCTACCTCACCTTTCACTCCTCCATTTCCCACTGCCCATCTCCCCACATTTTACAGCTACATATCCCCATCTTTGATTAGAGAGTTTTTACCCCTCCCTCCCTCTCTCTTTCTCTCTCTCTCTCTCTCTCTCTCTCTCTCTCTCTCTCTCTCTCACCATCTTGTTAGTTTCTGGTTTATTTTCTTGTTTTTATTTGTGTGTGTAGTTTGTGTCTACACATGTATGCATGTGTGGGAGCCTGCACTTGTGTGAGGAGGAAGCTAGGGGCCAATGTTTGGTGTCTTCCTAAATGGCCTTGAACTCAGTTTTGTCTATATTCTTTATTTCCTCTATTAACAATTGGAGATAGTTTTAAGAAACTTGCTTTGTCAGAAATAATGGCCTGTATATGTCTTCCTGTTCTTTAAGAGAACTCTCCTCTGTCTCGCTGCAGGTGCACGTTGTCCAATATTTTCAGATGCATGTTATTTATATTGTACTTGACAGTTTGTGTTTATAAAAAACACTGAAATAAATAACAGGTGAATTTACATTTCTTATTATTGGAAGTATGTTTTAAGGTAGTTCCTAGAAATTGGATTGCATGTGCAGTTTTGTTAGGCATTACCAAATTCCCTTCACTGTGGTTACATCTGTTTGTTCTCACCTGCAATATGTTGTCAGCCTTTCTAATTTTCACCAACATGATAGGTGAGAAATAGTATTGTAGAACTATTCGGGGTTTCTGAGATACTTTCAATGGGAATGGAAAAGTGAAGTTAGGGAGATGCTCAGGCAGACAGGCAAGAGCTGCTTATGAGTCAGAATGGAATCTATGAGTTCTCTACTAAGACTGGAGTTACTGAGGAGGCCTAGCAATAAAGGATGACTCTGGAGTGCTGGCCAATCAAAAGCTGTAAGACAAGGAGCACAGTGGTGTCCTGGGGAAATAAAGGCAACAGAAGTCATTCTGCACTGCGCTATGAGGAAGTGCAGGAAGACTGACCTGGTTTCAGACACAAAAGAAAAGGCAATAGCAAACTATGTTTAAAACAGACATTCAGAGGCATTTGCAAAATTTGTCTGCAGACACTCAAGGAGGATCCAGTATCTAGGCAGCCAAGCAAATCAAAACTTGTACATGGATGGTTAAGTGGAGTGAAGAGTCTTAAGACTCATTCCTAGGCCACCAAGGACAGAATAGTAGACTCTGATCCTGCTTAAAGCCTAAGGTGGGAGAAGAGTCTGTGGAACATCAATTCCTAGAGAGATATAACAAAAATCAAGGATCTTACAAATGGCCAACCAATCACAGTATTTAAAGTCACCCCCCATACATGACTAACAGGTCTTGTATGCAGACAGGACAGGGCTGAGAGCCCCGGTTAGTGCCGAGGGATTGGTTTACCTCAAGTAACGTCTAGTTCTATTTCAAACACCAGACCTGGAGTCAGATGGTAAGGAGGGTTTTTTCTTCAGTTTTTAAACTTGAGAAGCATCTAGAATACCCTGTAGCGAAGTACAAATGCCAAGTACTCAACAAAGTGCAGTAGAAAGTATAAATTCACAACCATCTTAGGAACTTGACTCGGGGAGGTTAATGCCGACAGACATAAGTGAACACGAGAGCGGAGTAAAATAATTAAGCAATATATACTGATCTTCTATTATGCTTTAGGCACCATTTACCAGCAAGGATGTAATGATAAGTGGGAATTACTGCCCTTAGCTTGCCTAGGTGGGATGAAGGCAGTGTAATGAAAATTTTATAGAAGTAAACGAAAAAAAAAAAAAAAAAGCTGTGGAGTGTGGCTGGTTGGGATGGAGACAAGGTACACAGGGAAAGGTCTGCAAAGGGGCAATCTGGTACATCCACAGCTCACGCTCTCTCTCTCTCTCTCTGCGTGTGTGTGTGTGTGTGTGTGTGTGTGTGTGTGTGTGTGTGTGTGTCTTTGGAATCAGCACTGGGAGGCTCACAATATCGGGAGTTGAGCAGAGTGACAGCAGGGACAGCAGGACGTTTAAGATGACCCCGGAACAGCAGAGATCCTAACTGAAACAGACTGTTCCCTCTTCTGGTGCAATGAAAGCAGCAGCACAAGGAAAGCAGCAGCACAGACAGAAGGTGGAACAGGTCCAAAAGTCAAAGGGAGACAGAGGGGCCTGGCTCCAGAGGGAGGGAGCCATCGGCGGGGCAGCGGGCTCTAAAGGAGGGGCTAGGAACCAAGAAAACGAGAGGACCTTTGCCTGTGAAGAAACCCTCAGGGGAGGTTTCTCATCTATGATGTGAAGGATGAGACCCACATTCGCGTCCTCACACAGTCCAGAAGTCTCAAGCCAGTGACATCTGGGATAGCTGAAGAGCTCCGAGGGCCAGTGTGACAGCGTTAGAAGGAAGGTGAGCAGAAGAAAGGATGACAGACGAACTTGACACGTTAGCCAGAGCCCAATCAGCAGCTCTGTGTGACATCATCCAAAACCCAATGAGCGGCTCTGTGACATCATCCAAAACCCAATGAGCGGCTCTGTGACATCATCCAAAACCCAATGAGCGGCTCTGTGACATCATCCAAAACCCAATCAGCGGCTCCGTGACATCAGCCAGAGCCCAATGACTGGTTCTGTGACATCAGCCAGAGCCCAATCAGCAGCTCTGTGACATCAGCCAGAGCCCAATCAGCGGCTCTGTGACATCATCCAAAACCCAATCAGCGGCTCCGTGACATCAGCCAGAGCCCAATGAGCGGCTCTGTGACATCAGCCAGAGCCCAATGAGCGGCTCTGTGACATCAGCCAGAGCCCAATGAGCGGCTCTGTGACATCAGCCAGAGCCCAATCAGCGGCTCTGTGACATTAGCTAGAGCCCAATCAGCGGCTCTGTAACATTAGCTAGAGCCCAATCAGCAGCTCTATGACATCATCCAGAGCCCACTCAGCGGCTCTCTATTTCTGGAGACACAAGGACAAGAAGACAGAGAACAACAGAAAATGAGATCCAATTTTCAATGAAGACTGTTTAGTAGCAGAATGATTTTGTCTCAAAAGTTAAAAGCTGGATGTCTTTAGAGACAGTCTGTTCAAAATGACTCCAGACAGGGTCACCAGCTGTGACTCATTGCCCTTCTCTGCTCTGTATTTCTGTAGTTATATAACAGTATGCATAAATAGAGTAATACCAAATTACCCCATTTATACATTTTATGTATCTATTAATATGGACAACAGTTTCCTTTCCCTTTTACCAGTAAAGTTTTGAATACAAATGTAACTTGGCCTCTCCCCATTACAGCTCAGCCTTCAGAGCTAATTGCCTCTCTGAACACTTATGGAGTCATTTTTCATTATGATGGTGAGCAAGGGGAAGGCAGATGGCACAGTCATGTTATTGATTTGATGTTTCTTGCCTGGCTTGCTGGATAAATGGAACAGAATGTATGGTCACTGAATCTAGACTTTTAGGGGTTTCAAGGTTCAATTCAAATTATATCAGACAGCAGGTTCAGGAGACAAGAATCCATTTATTCCCCAAGGTTTCTAAGTGACAATTCCAGGACTATGGAGGACTCTTCAGACCTCCTCCCTGGAGTCTTCTGGACTAATTTAGGTCTTTAAGAAAGAATAGACACTCCCACTTATGTTTTACTGGTACTTTTGGTGCATGACAGCTCAGGACATGCTACCTATCAATTATGGAAGTCTGCTCAATTTGCATGGCTTATGTTCATTTGCAAATTATAAGGCAGATAAATGGAGATACATTGCCCACTTTTCAGAGGGTCATTAACTTTTTCTTAAAAGCCCTTGAGAAAGACCATTGTGGCTGTAAGGAGTTAATGTAATTATGGTCAAGGCTTACCTTTTGTGGAATTACATTTCTACTGCTGCTGTGTGATCCTCCCTCAGAACTGCATTAAGCATGAACACATATTCATGCTAATAATACCTCTGGTAGACACTATCACACCACTGAACGTTACATAGTAGGACCTGAGAGTGGGTTAGATTTTTTTTAATTTTAAATTTTATTATTAAAGAATTGCAAATAAAAACACACACAAATTAACCATACTCAAAGATGATCATGAATTGTTAAATCAAAATTTGAATATACACCCTTGTAGATTTTTTGGGAACAACTGTCCTAAAGAGGTAGGTCATAGAAAAGTGTTTATGTGGGGAAAAATAATTTCCATGGTTGATCCCCATTTCATCACCTTGATGGTAAGAAGACATATTTCTCAAGCCATATAACTTCCACCTCTTTCTATGGGTTCTCCATGTCTGCCATTTATGTGGTAGGTATTGTATACTGCTTGCTAGCTGGAAAATAATTATTCTTTTTCTGGTTAGATTGACCTTCACCATTGCAAAATAAATACTAAGGGGAGCCAAATCCTATGTACGAGGGATCCCGAAACCTTTGTTGTGACCTCGGCTCAGCTATAAACATGTCCCCTCCTATTCATGGCTCCAAAGGTTTCTTTCTTGAAAACTGTAAGTTGAAAATAGGTAACCTCTAAGGCCATTTCTCAGTCTCAAAAGGACAGTTCTCTGCTGTCAGGCGTACCCATCCACCCTTGTTTAACGCAGACTACAGAGCACTAATCGCTAATGTAATGGCACTGGCAGAGGGGCCTGTGGGTTAGAGTATGGAAGACATGGCTGTGAAGGGAGAGCCTCGCTAGTGTGCTTAGGGGCCTTATCTGAAGACGGCAGATGCCTTTCTGTCTCCACAGGACAAAGGCCTCCAAGTACATCAGACACCGGCGTCCTGACTTCTCAGCCTCCCCAACTTTGCAAGATGTCTGTTGCTGTTCAAGCCAGCTTGTGTATTATGGAAGCCTCACTGATTATCGGCTGGCTTCATTTAGATTCTTTCAAGCCAAGGAATCGTAGCCTCATATAGACTATAGTGTTACTTTTCATAATAAGTCCAAAGGAAGGAGATTTACTCTATTTAATTCATAGTCACAAACTTGCACGCTATCATTTTGATTTTACTGCATCTTTCTCATCTTTTACTTCAAAGGCATCTTCCTCATCGTGAACGAGCCTCGATCCCCTGTTCTGGCTTTGTAATTCTTTGTTGAGTTTTATTTACTACAGCCTCCTGTTTCCTGCTTGACTAAAATGATGATTTACTAATCAATTATAGAACTACCAAAGCAGGGCGGTGGGAGGGAGGAAGGACAGGGAAGGTAAGCGTGGGCCACAGATCAGTGTGAAACGCCCTGCCCCTTTAGGAGAAGCCTGCCTAACTGTTTAGCCTGAGAATATCAGAGTCAAACATTAGGGTTAGCACAGGACCGCAGCATGTTCCATTACTTATACTCACTAGTCATCGGGTTTCTTATTGGTATTTTTCTTTGCTTCTTTAACACATGAATCAATTTCTCTCCATTGACTTCAGCACAAAGAAAATTTAAGATGTCAGATGGAGGACATGGTGGCATCACTGCAGAGTTACATCAATCACAGAGAAGGAGCTTGCATTGTATTCAAAAGTAGGTAGCCAATCTCTCTATTTACGTAAAATGCCAGCTAACCAACCCTAACTGAGATTCAGAAAAAGACTTCTTATGCGAACTTCTGATTTAAATTCTGGCTCTGCAGTTATTTAGTGTGCGGCTGTAGGCAAATGTCCAAATTTCCATGAGGTAACTGTCTTCACAGGTTATGAAAATTTGGTTATAATAATATAAAGGTATATGAAGCACAGAATAGGTTCTGGACAATCTGTGTAATAATAATTACAACAGTGACACCTGATGCTTTAGTCATTTGCAAAGCTCTCTCTCTCCTCTGAGAATAACTAGTCCCTGGAACTTAATTCCAAGAAATTAAAATATACTTTTTATCCATCAAGTATGAAGCCCAGTTGTGTTATCTCAAATTTAAATCTAATAGTTTTTAATATCATAGGAAAAATCAAAATTAAAATAATAGAGCATTTTATGACAGGCTTCATGCAGGGTGTGTTGGAGACAGAGAGCCTGCTTTACTGTTCTGTGTCACCCTCCACTAATAGTCAGATTTTATTGAATCTTAAATCTAAACAACTAATTTTTAACAGATATATTTCATCAAAAGTATAGTTCTCAGCTTAATTTTAGTCCTCAAGATATGTAGCTTCAATGCTTCATGAATCAATAAATCATAAAACCTAATCTACTAGGATTATGGGCTTACATTTGTATAGTATATATCTCTTGGTGAGAAGTTTTACATTTTATGACTAATCAGTTTTACTCATCAATCAAATGTTTATCAAGCGAACTCTTAGGAGCCCGGTGGCAGCTTCTACCTGGGAATCCAGTAAAGGGAAGCCCACGGTGACTGACAGGTAAGAAAAGAGAAGCTGCAGCCGCCCGAGCTGTTACCAATACAGCTACAAAGGCTTCTGGGAACGAAAGCTGAAGAGGAAAAGGGATTTCAGGTACAAGGCACAATGATAAGCATGATAAAATATATGTGTATACTCAGAACTGTAGGGAAAAATAATACAGGGCCAGGTGTGGTGGTACATGCAGGTAATTGCAACATTTGGATGACAGATGCTGAAGGAAGATCAGTTTGAGACAGCTCAGACACATAGCGAGGCATTGTGTCAGAAAATAAAAAAGGGAAAAAAATCAACCAACCAACCATCAGGTATAGAATTACAGCTGCTATAACAAGAGATTTCACTTAGTCATTTTCTTTATATGATAGGTGAGGGAACAGGCCTAAGAGCTGAAGTGACTGTGTCAGGACCTGGTCACTCATATTGCTGTTCACACGAGTACACACGAAGACTGTGGGTGCTAGGTAATGGCAGGGAGGGTTTCCCACCTGGAGTACACCTCCGGAGGTCTGTGAAGAGTGATGAACAGAGTGGGGTTTTCCCTTGGCAGAAATACAGGCTGTGAAAAAGGCATTGGTGGAATCAAGACTGGAAAAGCAAGGTCTGCTTTGTCTGCTGTGTGGTCAGATTCTGGAACTACAGTATCCAAAGGTATCCAGAAAAGACTAGAGGGAGGGAGTGCGGGAGGGAGGGAGGGAGAGAGGAAGTGGGAGGAGAAAAGGAGAGATGGAGGGAAGGAGGGAGAGGAAGAGAGAGAAGCAAGGAGAGAGGAGGCAGTCATAGGAATGGGCTGACAGGAGAAGGGGGCAGTGACGGACCTTAAACATCAGGAAAGCCAGTGAGAGAGGACGGTTATGGCCGAAGGTCAGGGAAGCAAGCACAGGGCAGCTTTCCTAACTAAGTGGAGAGGACCCCAGAGACCTGCTAAGGCTGGACCCAGGGGAATGGAAAGCCTTCTTGTCTGTGAGGCACGCAAGTCTGAAATGCATGGCAGAGCTTTGGCACCATGGCCTATCAATGCATTCTAAGTAGGTACCTGAGATGTGTCAAGGTGCAAAAGACCAGGGGAGGCAAACCGCTCCAGAGGGCAAGGAGGTGAGGTGAGGACCATTCAGTGGTGCATCACCACAAGAGCTGAGGTAGCATGTGAGAACAGAGGAAAGGATCCAAGGACACCTATCCATCCGTTACTACTACAGGAAAGCATCAGGCTTAGCAATGGGTATCTCCGTGAGTTCATCTCTATACCTTTTGTTCACTGCACTTGACATTTTTTTTTTTTTAAATTTTGGGTTTATTTGTAAGATTATTCATGCCATGTTTACATCTACAAATGTTGCAGCCCTTCCAAGCACACAGCACATGGATTCACACCAGCCAGCACTCTGCATAGAGGAGAAAACTGTCTCCTACTGTGGTTCTTGGGTCATTTGAATATCAAGCATTCTTGGAGACAGTGTCATAGTTATTCACAACAATAATTTCGGACATTGGTTCTTATTTAATTACTTTCCTGGCTTTTCTGCCTAATTCTATCATTTATTAAGCTACAATTTTTCTTTTTTTGTGTAGACTACTGGCTATGATCAAGGATAAAAGAAACTAACCTGCTGGATTTTTATAATGGATTTTATTTAGAAGTCCTATTTCTTACTTCTGCCCCCTTGACTAGGGAGTGCTAATGTTGTTCCACAGAAGTGTTTATACAAGTGTGAAGGCGATGGCGGAGTTGTGAGTCTGCTAGGATGAAAATTCTATAGACTTCTAGAAAGTGGACATTTGTTTTCGAACTGGCTTGAGAGAACTGGGTGCATCACCATGATCTAGCATTTCTGGAACCTGTCACTAAATCACACCCTTCTCCACAGATGCCATGAACAGCTGCATTATTCCCTATAGCTAGGAGGTGGAAACAACCTAAGTGTCCTTCTACTGATGGATGGAAAATGCATTACATATATACCATGGAATACTATTCAGCTGGAAAAAATAAAATGAAACTTACAGATAAACAGAACTAGAAAGTATTATACTGAGTGAGGTCACACAGGCAGACAGACAAGACAAATGCCTTATGTTCTCTCTTTGTGGTTTCTAGCTCCATAACTTAGATGTGAGTACATGCTCTGGAGTAACCACAGACCATGGAGTGTGGGCAGGACACAGGTGATATGAAGGGAGCACTGTGAAAAGGGTAAGCTTTAACTGGGAGGGGGTAGGTGGGGAAATAGCACTGAGGACAATGCAGAAAGCCAATGAAACCATAGTATTACATGTTCTCACAAAATTAAATATTATACATGCATATATTTGGATAAAATTATACCACTTGAGATGATGATACTTCCTATAGTGAACTTCAGATTAATCGGGCCAATGAGAAAACTCCAACAGAGCCAAGGGAATGGATGACAGCCGATGGGGTGTTGGAAGGGGTATTTAGGCTCTCCCCACACCCGAAATAAATGAGTTTGCTGTTTGTTTCTCTCTGACTCTTGGTGTCTGCTTCATTGACTCTGCACCGCCTCCCTCAAGGGGTGCTCAGGTGGTTTGGCACATAACAGAAATCCTTAAGAGGTCAAAATCTAGAACAACGAGCTGATCGTAGGTGCCGAGGTCCTGTACCCAAAAAAGGCATAGCACCTGTCTGTGCTCCATGTGACAGGGAAGTTGCACACACAACACACATTATGGTCGCCTACACAAGACCTGGACAATGACAGCACCAGCTGACTTGCCGTCATTGAGGGAGAAAACCTCTGATTGCTAAGAGACAGAATCAGTCTTAGTCAGTCAGGGATGAACCCCGCAACTGGTCTAATACCAAGGGCTCAGTCCTAAAAACATATATATATATATATGTACATATATATATACATATATATGAACAACATTAAATGGACTCAGCAGGCACACACATACACAGTGTGCTTAACGATAATTTTTAAAAGAGAGGTCATGAATTTGAGAGGGAGCAGGCTAGAGGTACAGATGGGTTGGATGGAGGAGGAGGAGGAAAATCATGAAAATACAGTGTTCATATATAAAATTCTCCTTCAGCGCCACCACAACTGGCATAAAATTCTCAATAAGCCCCCCCACATTTATATATAGCACACACTGTTATAGCTGGGTTGTAGCTGTTGTCTTTTTTTTTTTTTTTTGTCAACTTGCTACAAGCTAGTATGATGGCTCCCTCAGATTTCCTGTGCAAGTCTGTAGGGTATGTTCTTGAACAATGACTGATGTGGGAATCCCAAGCCCACTGTGGGGTGCCACCCTGAGCCCCTAGTTTGCATGATACATGAAAAGTAGGCAGGGCAACAAGCAAGTAAGCAGCACACTCCGTGGTCTGTCTCTGTCTGAGTTACTGCTTCAGGTTCTGGCCTTTTCCCTCAGTGAAGGATTGTGATGGAAAAGCTGTGAGCTAAAATCATTCCTGTCCTCTCCTAGTTGCTTTGTGTCACAGTGTTTATCACAGTAACAGAAACGCAGACTCAGACAGAAGCTAATTAATCCTTGTCACTATCAAGAGGTACATGGGGAAAACAAAGAAACAAGATAAAATCTAAAGCAGTTCTTGCTGGTCCCTGGCAACCGGAAGTCCACAGTAACAATGGAATGGACACAGCAGCACAGTCTGTAGTGGAGCTGACAGTCAGGATACGGCCCAGTCACATCTAAATGGCACACACAGTGGCAGACTGGTCTCCGCCTCAGGACTGGTGATTCTGATGCCATAGTTCACAGGCTGAGCTTCTGTCACAAAACTGTTCAGCCATGTTGTCATTACACACAGACCATGGCTTTCCCAGCAGGAATGGCGTGACAAGTATATATTTGCATTTAATCAGATTTCTGCAGTGAAATCACCATCACCAGGAAAGATCAATGAATCCAGCTTGCTCTCTTTAGCACACTGATTAGCACAGACCCTCCATATCTTTCTTGATTACATTTAAGTTTGTCTGTTTGCTTGTTTGTTTGTTTTTTTCAGGACTAAGGCCTAAGTATAGAAGCCCCTCATGTCTGTATTGAGGTACCACAGAAGTACACAGGCTGAGGACCCAAAAATCCCTGGGTTTGAATTCTAACTCATTCATCTGTTTGATGAATTGAGTCTGTGACGTGGGAAGTCTTTCTGTACACTGTAAATATGCTTTATTATCATTGATTAGTAAAGACACTGTTTTGGCCTATGGCAAAGCAGCTGAGACATGGAAGCAGAGGTAAAGGAGAAAAGGGGCGGAGTCATGGAGACACTGCGGCTGCTGTCCAAGGAGCAAGATGTGATGAGACACAGGTGAAGCCACTAGCCACTGGCACTACACAGACTAATAGAAATACCATTTTGAACTTTATGCAGTACTTGTAGATTATTCTAAAGAAGTTGGATCATCCTTCCCAGCCATCAAAACCTACAAGTGAGACATCACAGACGTAGCTTCCCAGCAGTATTTTCCTCGTTAATGTCCCTCACAGGCTGAGGAAATGGCCTAGAGAGCAGCTGTACTGGCTTGCAGCTTCTGTTCCACTCCTGGAACATAAAGCAGAAGGAAAGAAAAGACCCCACAAAGCTGTCTTTTTACCACTACACATGTGCTGTGTTGGGTGTGTCCTACTGCTACACATACACAACAATAACAAAATCTTTACAAAAATAAATCAGACACAAGACTGGGTCATAGAAAAATTCTGGGTTTAGTTGAAGCACACTGCTTCATTCTAGGAGTGGACATTGGGGGCCCTGGGAGTTTTCATTCAGTGAGAAGCGTTAATCTGCCACTTATTAGGAAGAATTCATAAGGGCTGGAGAGATGGCTCAGTGGTTAAGGAAGAATTCATAAACTGTGGAATCCATAATTTTCCATCAGAGACTCATTAGCCTTTTCAATTTGTACCTCTCAAAAGGTCTACTTACTTTGTCCACATTTCATCCTAATGTGACTCTAAAATGGTTGGTGACAGTATCAGAGACAGCATGGTTTACTGTCATGCAGCAGAGCTACTTAATGTGTCCTGTTTTCATGGGAATGAGGGATCTGCAGCAACTGTGAGATAGAGAAAGTGGCTGCCTGGTGAACACATGCCAACAGTATAGGTCTCACAGTCACCTCACAGCCTCGTGTAGTCGGCAGGGGCTGCTCACAGTAAACACAGAAAGCAACATGTTTGGATGAGAAAGGTACCTATTAGTCCAACTCTACAGAAATGAAAAGCAAACAAGCAAAAACCACTTAATATCTTGTTATCTCGTGCTTTACTTCTAAACCACCTAAGGGGAAAATTACTTATGAGAACCTAAGTGCATTATATATAGATAAACAAAACACACACACACACACACACACACACACACACACAGACACAGACACACACACATATAGACACAGACACACATGCACACAGAGACACCCAACCAGACAGATATACATGCACACACACATGCACACGTATGTTTGTACACATGCACACACAAAGATTAGCAGATCAGGAAGAAGTCTAAAGAGGAGCATCAAGAAAGGAGAGTATGATTTATGTGGAGAAAGCACGGGAAAGGGAAGCAGAGAGGGTGGGTTGGAAAAAGGATCATGAGGAGGACAAATAAAACCAAAGTTTAATGACATCATATTTGTACGGAAATGTGCCAATAAAACCCATTACTTTGTATGTTAAAAAAGTGAATAGATAATATGAGAAAAAGATTAGCACCTGAGTAATCCAGAGGTCAACTGTGTAGGTTTCCCTCTGATCTTAGCTTAGAGAAAGGCCAAAGGCAGTTCACATTTTCAAAACAGACACATAAAAGGACACCTCTACTCACTAAATATTACATAAATAGTAGTTAGTAGAAAAAGAAAAAGCACTTTGGAATTCTGTAAGATCACTAGCTATCCCCGCAGGAGACGGCCACTAGAATGTGTTTCTAGACACTTACTGCTGGGTGTTAAGTGCAGTTTTGAGAAAGAATATGGTGGTGAACTTAACTGTCACCCTGACAGGACCAAAGAAGACTCAGGAACCTGGCGTTTCTCTCTGTGTGTGTGTGTGTGTGTGTGTGTGTGTGTGTGTGTGTGAGAGAGAGAGAGAGAGAGAGAGAGAGAGAGAGAGAGAGAGAGAGAGAGAGAGAGACTGACAGCCTGTTGACAGTCTGAGTAAATTTGGAAGGAAGGTCCATTCTCAACATTAGTGAGCTGAATGGGCAAGCACAGGTCCAGAAAAGGTTGCTCCTGAAGGCACCCACAGGTGCCACATTCCAGCATAGTCATGAGATTGTTATTCTATTATATCCAAACATTTTATTATTAAAAAAAATCAATAAAATAGCCAAGTTGGATTTTATAATGAACATAATGAATCCTGGCATTCCCACCACTTTTGATTCCCCCACTGACGTTTTGACTTTGTTTGTTTCACACCTGTCCATCAACCATCATCCTACCCACCCATTAGCATATCACATATTTCAAGGCAGATGCTGTCAACAGATAATATTGTATCATGAAGGACGGAATCAAAGAATATTCTGACTCCTCTTAGAATAATCAGGCAAATTTATTAGCTTTTTAAAAGAAAGAAGCAACAAGATTGTTTTGAATAATGCACAGAGACACCACATTTTTCAATGGTTCTGGAAAAGGTATGAGAACTATGTCAATGTTTCATATATCTATCTAGAGCAGCCCTGTAGACATCATCATCAAATGCTTCAATTTATGAAAATGTGGACTGTTAATTATGGGGAGCCAGGCTCTCTGCTACAGATGGAGTGCTGGCAGTAATATATATATATATTTGCTCTAAACCCTTGTATCCCCCACTCCAATTATTCCTTGAGCATAGAAACACAGTGCTTTCCACACCTAAGTCTCTCACTTAGAGTTCTGTATTACCTACTTCACAGCCTTGTCATGCAGACCAAATGTGAAAAATAGAAGAGCACTGTGTAAATAACACAGCTAAAGCAGCATTGTTATGAGGAATCATAATACCTCCTCTGTAAGAAAACATGACTATAGTCATGGTCCACACAGCAGCTAGGTTTTGTAAAATCAAAGAGGATGTCAAAGGTTAAAGGGACAAACAGAATATTGGCTGTCGCCTTTACTTTCTCCCCATCTGTAAGTCATCTTGTCAGGGATCAAGAGAAGCCTTGGTGTATATCACCTTGGATTGTTTTCATTAGTGAGGTATTTGTTTTGGAAATCATCCCAGTTTTAAAACAATGCTTCCATTAGCTGGGCACAGGACCTATAAATATCCATCACATCCGACCAGTGCCAAACTACTTCCTGTTTTTTGTTCACCGAGGTGGCATGAAAGAACAAAGATACCCACCTGGTGCTAAAGAAGGCGCAGACAGGATCTCTTTTTTGAATAAACATAAACATTTACTGTTAAACTTCAGATAGAAATTCTTGCCCTAAGACAACCTTAGGAGTGTTGTAAGCGAGGAGGGTAAGGCTGCTGGGAACTATTGGAACAGGCTTTGCAGCTCAGATGTTTAGAGCTTAGATGGTAGGTGGTATATTTTCCACTTTGGGAGGAGGATAAATAAAACCACAACAAGGTCAAAGACAGGTTGGAGAACAAGCAAAGGTAAAGTAAGTAGAGAAGCAAGCTCATAGTCTGTTGCAGTTCTAGCAGCTGCCAGGCAGGACCCTGGCACGGTTTTTTCTTTTTCTGTTTTTTTTTTTTTTTTTTTTTTTTAAATAATGTATAAAGAAACTGAGGAGAAAGATCTGGAATCTCCTTTGCTTTCAAAACCATTATTAAGAGTTGATCAGAAGAGACAATCAGAACATAAAAAATAATTTGGATAGATGGACTGCAACATGTAAACAGACAAATAGGTGTGGCATATGATCTAAGTGTGTTTCCAGTATGGATGGCATTCTTACTATGAGGAAACCCCAAGATCATACTTATAATCAGCTCCAAAACCACAATATGCTTTTCAGGTATGAAATGGTGACTCAGAACAGGACCCACTGTGCTTATGTGTGGCAAAGAGAGTGCCCATCAGCCCCTGTGTCTGGGGTGAACAGATCCACTCAGAGATGTTTGCAAGGAGCTATTGTCTCCTGATGCTACCGAATTCCCGAAACACACTCTCCTGAGTTAGTTCCACCTCAATGATACAATAGTTTCATCACAGTTATAATTTGGCTTCCTATAAGCCACGTATACTAGGAAAAAAGAAGCTGGTTAAAAGCATCACGAACTTGTTTCCTTGCTAGTGAGTGTCCTTCTAACAGTCAAATTACAGCATACAACACAAATACATATATTGGTGAATGTCAAAGCGTAATGTACATATCTGTGTGACAGTTTATATGCTGATAAGATTTCATCACCATGTTCTGAGTTAGAACCCAGTAAGGGTCCTGACAGTGTCCCTAGTGCAGCTGTTTCTGCTTATCAATCAAGTTTGCTAACCGATTGTTGGCTCATGCATCATACCTGACTGCCCAGGAGGTGGGGCGCCTGATGATCCTCTTGGTAGACAGAGAAACACAGTCAGAACAGCAGCTCTGTTTCCAGCACAGGGTTCTATGGCTATTGGTTTAGGTGCGCCCTGAAAAAGAAAAACCACTCTAAGTTTGCATGGGTGACATGGCATCCTAGTTGTTGGGGGAATACCATAACCACGGCACAGTGTAGATGTGTGATTAGCTCTCATGTGACTACAGGAGCACATTTCAGCTAGATATCCTAGCCGATGTATCATAAAGCTATGCATCTTTGGTTGTTTTCCCCTCTCATCAGTGATGTGCCACATGATCTCCTTTATCTAAGTGATCTTAACTCCAAAGATCCTATTGGCATACCTATTTTTTAAGTCACTTCCATGTGAGCATGTTTAATATACCAAACACATTATTGCTAAAGTCAAGCAAACTGCCATCATTCCACATAGTCTATATGTTTAGTATAGTTTTAGCATACAATATTTATTAAATAGAGCCCTCCTGCTGTACAACAGATATCTAGATTCAGCCACCTTACCAAGATAGGTTATGCCATTGCCCTACATTGTCCTCTCTATCCCTTCCTGACTGGTGACCATATCTCTGCTCATTACTTCTGTGTATATGACTTAGAAAAGTCCATATATAAATTAGAGTTCCATATATATACATATGTATATACATAAATAAAGTAGCATACCTTTTTTAAATTACCTTAGTGAAATATATGTAATAACTATCCATTAATACAATTGTATAAATAACAGGGCAGAAAAAAGGTAAATATGCTAAAAACTCATGATAGCATTGCATTAATGTCTTACTATGAATTAGATGCTTTAAGGCCTTGTATATATTACCTGGTTTGAGTCTTACATAAATCCTACAAGACGAGAATATTGAAGAGGGTTGCTATACAACTATTTTTTCTAAATTAAAAGATTAGTGGAAGGCTAATAAGATTCAGAAAGTAAAGGAAACTTACAAGTCTGAGGAAGCTCCTGAAACAGACAATTTTCACAAGCTTCTTCCCAAGGATACTAGCAATACCAGATGCTGGGGAAGATTCTGGCCAGCTGAACTGCCTATACTATAAGTAATTCAATAAACACATTGTTCCACTAAACTAGATGGGTGGAATAGTTCCAGGGGGTTGTTGCTGGTTCTCTATCTGGGGTAAAAAGATGTTTGTTCCCATTTCTCAGGAAGTCAAGGAGCAAGTATAAACTCTGTTGCTTGGAAAAAGTAAGAGGGCTGGCATGTGGGTTTAGGTAGCTGCCTCTGCATCTGTACTCTCAAAAGCACCCTATGAACCATTTATGGACAAACATGCACTCTACATACACATACTACTATATGTACACATACCTGTACACTCATCTTTCCTACTTACAAACAAATATGAACATATTTTGGACTTAAAATGACTAAAGTGACTTTTGAGACATTACAGGTCATCATCTTAACCTACATTATTGAAGAATTACAGATGGGAGACAGCTGATAGGTGAAAGTAGTATTTCTGCATAAAGGCAAAATTAAATAGGATTAAGACAAGTAACAAAAACCTCTTTAATTATTGAACAAATGATTTATTCAGATTTTTTCTACTTAAGATATTTGAACTTTTGAAGAAATATAGACATATGTAGTCATTCACCTGGAAGATTCTAGAATATTGCCATTTCCAGAAAGCTAAATGAGACATTAAAGATAAAATATGTCCCCTTTTATGTAAAACTTAGACTGAGTTCCCAGTTACAACGGTTTTATGTGGTTATAAAGAATTTTTCCTTTATAGCAACATAAATCTCATGTTTAAAATTTTTCTCCTATAGATAAATTTTGGAAGTTTTCAATATAAAGGTGGAAGTGGCCAGGGTGGGAAGCAAAGGGCATGAAAATGTTCCAAG
Source organism: Sigmodon hispidus (assembly GCA_004025045.1). NCBI lineage: Eukaryota > Metazoa > Chordata > Mammalia > Rodentia > Cricetidae > Sigmodon > Sigmodon hispidus. Next base: position 75,990 of record PVIH01005043.1, read on the forward strand.
TTAATGCAATCAGCCATGTTGTTTGACTTGTACCAAGTTACATGAGCTATGGTCTGATACTTTAAAAGCTTACATTTAATTTAACAGATTAAGTTTTGAAAATGTTAAGTCAGAATTAGCATAAATACATAGATATTATCCAGTGATGTAAATATTTAGAGAATAGGCTTGTCATATGGTAAGACTAACGAAAAAATACCACGAATTTTCCAACCATATTTCTAGGCAACTGAAATGTATTTTAATTTAATAGATGCAAAATATATGTAAAGGTCAATTTGTTAAAATATATCAAGAGAATGTAAAATGAATTCCAGGTTTAAATGACAGTAATTTAGTATAAAACCCCCTTTCATTGTAAATAAAAAATAGATGATTGGTATCAACAGACAAGGTTATGTTTGTTATTTTTGTTTTCTAGTTCTAAATGGAACAAGCAATACATTCAGTTCATCCAAAGTCAATAAAGTGGTGATTACAGAAACTAGAACAGCAGAATTTCAACATGACTGAAGGTTTTTGAAAAACAGTATGGTTGTTGTGGACATTTAGGAAACAATCAAATGGTTTGGGAGTCCACTAGTCAGTCTTGTGTGCACTGTCCTGTTTTAACATCACAGGAAAGACTGTAAGTATCAGAAGTACCAACTGAGGGGCTGGAGAGATGGCTCAGCGGTTAAGAGCACCGTCTGCTCTTCCAGAGGACCCGGGTTCGATTCCCAGCACCCACATGGCAGCTAACAACTGTCTGTCGTTCCAGGCAAACACCAAGGCAAATAAATAAATAAATAAAGTTTAAAAAAAAAATAAAAGAAGTACCAACTGAAGGAAAAGTTAGTACCCTCTAAGCTCCTGGTGGAATAGAGCTAGTTATTCAATACTTTAAACTTCAGAGACTCCGCAATGGCCAAGGACAAAGGGTGTGAGAAACTGCAGCACAGAACAGGATTCCTGCCCGCAGAAGACCTACTCTGTAGAATATTCTTAGATTCTCTTACCTTCACCTCTGCTGTGCTCATAGAGAAAAGACTTTTAAAAACTTCTCTGTGTTGGGAAGCTATGCAAAAGGAGCTTATAATACTATTTTAAAATCAAATTGGCTTACAACTTGGTCTATATTTAGCTTCAGGAATTTTCATGGAAGGATATTAGCAAAACATGAATTATTTATTATGCTTAAAATATTAGTAACTAGCCAGTTCCTGATACTTCTGGAATAAATTCATATAATTAAAATCATTGTGAAAGGGTTTGTGACTTCAAATATGATTTTAAACCTTTAAAAAGGAAAGAAACACTATGTAAGACTTGAATTTATACTCTGAGGGCTGTCAGCTGTTTTGTGATAAACCTGTAACCATGAATCACAGTTGCTTCACAATGACATAACACAATCGTAGAACACTGCAATTTATCATGGCTTTTTCATGGCTGCCCTGAGAGGAGAAAAGGCCCAGGTCTGCCCCTGCAGCTGGAATTCACTTCAAGGCATTTTTCTGTTTGTGGTGCAGCAGAGAGCTGGTGTGAGGAAACATGGACAGTGATGTAACAAGCAGCCCTAGTGTAGGAAGCACACAACTGCAAGACCCACACAGAACTAGTGGGTTTGCTGGAGGGTTTTCAATCTATGGATTTTAAGTCGTCATTCTGAAAGGTTGTAAATGTTATAGTAAACCCTTCCCAGCCTTCTCTAGCTATTAAACACAAATAACCAGAGAAGCTTCTGGAATCACAAATAGTTTCAGGGTACATCTTAAAACACTATGTTCTGAAAGTGAGACTGTCAATTGAGTTAGGGACCTGTCTTGGAAAACCGCTGTGACATGAGCCCTTGCAAGTTCAGAACATGCCAAAGGGCAAAGCTGGCTGAAGGTCTCCTCTTCACCTGCTCAGAAACCCCAGGGAGGCATTTCTGGAAGCCCTGTGTGGCATAGCGGCTGTGGATTTAATAAGAGTATCTGATGTTCTCTGACCAGTCACCACTTGTGGGGTGATGAATCATAGGTAAGAAGGGAAAGTTTAGAAAAAGACCAAAAAAGATGGTGATCAGAGCTAGAAACATGAGTCTTTAAGGACATTACATTTTAAAGTACTTGTCAACCCACAGAGAATGCCTGTGAGTCAAAAGGAGCCCAGAGGCTGCCACATGTGGTCTGAAGCAGAGAATAAGATTCTGGGCATTCAGGCATGGTGCCAATCCATTTCTGTAAACCAGCTTTACTTCTGTTGATGTGAGGGCTCACTCCTCAATTTCTGTCACAAGTTCCAGAATTGGTCTTTTAGGTGTACCATCTTTCTGTGATCTGACTTTGTCCCTGCAGTAATTACTTTTATGATCAACAACCCTCAAAGCCACATCAAATGTCACCTGACCATGAAGCTGTCCCTGGTCTGACATACCTGACCACTTCCTTTTTAGTACCTTATCTACTATGGTCATTTTTTAGTTAAGTAAATGGTAGTTTTCCAGCCCACTTAATCAAGCTCTTGAAGAACAGGTCCTTTCCCCCAACTTCCTTCTTTTATTTTATCCTACTTGGAACTGTGGATCAAACCATGACCCTGAACCTGTTACATTGACTCATTATCACTGAGCTCAACCCCAAGTCTTTTTTTTCCTTGACAGTGTCCACTATGAAGTCTAGTCTGGCCTGGAAGTCATGATCTTTCTGCTTTGAGCTTCCCCAGTGCTGGGGTCATGGGTGTGTGTGTACAAAACTCCTAAATCTAATTTCCTATTATTCATTTAGTTTCTGTAGTCATGTCCTGTCTTTGAAATGCCTAAGCATTATGCTGACTTGGGGCGGGGGGAGGGATTGCCTTTCAATCTTTTATTACAAGTATTGAAGTACATGTTGAGTGTCCACGAGGTCCCAGCAGGCCTGAGTTGGTTTTTCCCTTGTCTGGAGCATCTGTTGCAGTGAGTACCATCTGAGCAAAAGAGGAAGACATGGCAGGTAAGCTTGTCACAGGGGTAGCAGCAAGCCAACAGCATGAAAGGACAAGATCCAATTAAGGGTACTAGAGGGACAGTAAAAGCGTTCAGAATGATGACTACTAACGCACTGGGTACAGGAGGCACCCTGTACTGCTAAGCATTTACACATTGCTATGTGTAACTATGCAAGAAGCTTACTAGAAAAAAGTGCAATTTTCTGTGGTGATATATTTTATATTTAAAAAAATCAGCCTGGAATATCAGATCACAGAGGCATCTCTTCCAGCCTTCTTTGTTGTCTTGTTTTGTTTTTGTTTTCGAGCAGGGTTTTCTGTGTAACAACAGTCCTGGCTGTGCTACAACTTGCTTTGTAGACCAGGCTGGCCTCAAACTCACAGTAATCTTCCTGCTTCTGCCTTCTATCTGCTGGAACTAATGGCATGCACCACCTCTGCCTGGATGGATGACATCTTGTTGGCTGATTCAAATATAGATACCTTAGAAAGAAAGTTTGAAGAAGTGAAAAAAATTTTGCCTGCTTGGGGATTACAAATTGCCCCTGAAAAAAAAATACAAAGAAGAGAGTCTATTAATTATTTAGGTTACAAAATAGGTCAATACAAAAATTAGATCTCAAAAGGTACAAATCAGGAGAGATAGAATGAGGACATTTAATGATTTCCAAAGATTGCTAGGAGACATTTCCAATTTACGAACCACTGTTGGAATAAGAAAATGATGAACTGGATAATTTGTGCAAAGCCTTAAATGGTGACAAGGACTTAAGTAGTCGGAGAGAACTGTCACCTGAAGCTGAGAGGGAGTTGGCTTTGGTGAAAAAGAAATTATAGGATGAATATGTGCATCATGTGGATCTAGACCTTAATTGCATTTTAATACAAAGGGAAAATATTGTATTGAAATGGATATTTCTACCACATAAACTGAGTAAGAAATTATAAAGACATATGTGGAAAAGATTTCTGATTTTGTTTTTAATGGAAAATAATGACTTCATCAATTGACAAGAATGCACCCAGCAGAACTTGTACCATTAACTAATGAAGAAATTGACCAAGTACGGGTAGAAAGTGAACCTTGACAAATAGCCTGCAATATTTTTTTTGGGAGATATTAACAACCAATATCCTCAAGTCAAAATAATTTAATTTAATAAAAAACTAATTGGATTCTTCCTCCTGCTGTATGAGATAAACCAATTTCTGGAGCCCCTACATTTTATACTGATGCAAACAAATTAGGAAAGGCAGGTTACAAATCAGAAAGTCTAAGTAAAGTGTTCAAAAGCCAGAAATATGCTATCATGATGGTCTTAATGGATTTTACAGAACCTCTTAACATAGTCACTGACTCTTAGTATGCAGAAAGAGTTGTTCTACACATTGAAACTGCTGATTTTATTAATGATGAGTCAGAATTAACTTAATTATTTATTGTTTCAAGAAATAATCAGGAATAGGATCATCCCTTCTATATAACAGACATTTGATCCCATATGGGTCTGCCAGGTCCTTGACCACAAGGTAATGATGAAACTGATAAATTATTAATAGGAAATGTGCTATTGGCCACAGAGTTTCATTAAAAGACATCATGTCAATAGCAAAGGATTAAAAAAAGTTTTCTCCATTACTTGGCAACAAGCTAAAAGAAAAAAAAAAAAAAGGAAAAAGATGCCCCAACTGTTCCTTCTATAACCAAATTCCATTACCAGTAATCCTAAAGGTATACATGGAAATAAAATTTGGCAGATGGATGTGTTTCATTTTATAGAATTTGGAAAATGAAGATATGCACATCATACAATAGATACATGTGCAAGATTTCAATGGGCAACTGCTTTGAGTTCAGAAAAGGCTGATTCTGTAATCACACATTTGCTAAAAGTTATGGCCACCATGGGAATATTTGTACAAATTAAGACTGACAGTGCTCCAGCATATGTGTCTAGTAAAATGAAACATTTTTTTGCTTATTATAATATAATAATATAAAGGACATTACAGGTATACCACATAATTCCACAGGGCAAGCAGTCATAGAGAGATCAAATTGAACTCTAAAGGATACGCTAAATAAACATAAAGGAATAACAAAGGCCCCCCCATTAATAGACTAAATAATGCTTTATGAACTTTCAATTTTTTCAATGCTAATAAGAAAGGAACAACAGCTGCTAAAAGGGATTGGACTATAGAAATGATGGCCGAGCTAAATCAGCCTATTTCAAAGATGTACTGACCTCAGAATGGAAGCCAGGATATGTACTATGTTGGGGAAGGGGCTTTGCTTTTGTTTCCAAATGTGAAATAAAGCTATAAATACCATCAAAATTAATAAAGACTCGATCTAAACTGGAGACACTTCATGAAAATAAGGGCTCATCCACTCATATGACAATTTTTAAGTTCTAAGGAAAACAAAGGGTTGGGGGGTTTTTGTTTTTGTCTTTACAGAAAACTAGAAATATCCATCTTTAAGAAGTTAAAAAACCTTGGACATCTAGACATCTAAAGCAGAAGGGAAGGCTATGCAGAAAAATTTATAAGCAAAGGAATATTGGACCTATTGGTACCAGTATACTCTACAGGGTAAAATCTCATTGCTTAACATCTATTTCTCTTCATGTATAAGAGAAGCTGAAGTCCCAGTTTCATTATAATTTAAAGCTGGTTTTGGAGTTGGAGTGTGTCTATCTCTTTCTCTAAACCCAAGCATGCTTGCTAAAGGAAAATGCAAAATCCCTGTATTGTATCAGAAGAGCAACTTAATATGGAACAGAAGAGTAACTAAGAATAAGGGGCTATTCTATTGTTACTAATCCTATGCTGATTAAATGTTTATATATGAAAATCTATAAGATTATATATATTTTAAACTTTTTGTCATGATATTGATGTTCATATAAAGTACTAATTATTTCTTTAAAGAGGTTTTATTTAGCTTCTGTAAATTATGTTGGATTTTAGACTATTATCAGTTTTCTGCAGTTATCCAAGACAATGCCTAATTGCAAACTTGAAGTATTCAAAAGGAAGATGGGGTTCCACAATGATGATTTAATATGGACTATGACAAAGCCACTAGGCTGACAAACACCAACCAAAGATTGGATTTGAACTACAAACTACTCAGAACTATTTTAAGGTGGCTAGCTTCACAGACTAATTTAGCCAGGACTTGAGAATAGCCCTCCCTACACTTTCCTGTTTTGCAGAGACTGGACAATAAATGTTACAGCTACCTATTTCAGACTTGAAAATTAACAAAACTTTTCTTTTCAGGATCCTCTAAAGATACCATTGTCCCTTAGATAGCAGGAAGTAAATTTAAGAACATGGCGTCCATATTCCCAAGATGTGGGGTGGGTGGTTTTTGAACTTTCAATGAGTTATAAATGATTGTCATTGTTTAGGGTAATTGGTTAAAAATTGTTATTGATTATGGTTAGAAAAAAGCTAAACAAGAAAGATTAGATTCAGGGTTCTTGTTTAAAAAAAAAAGAAAAAAAGAGAATACAGATATGATAGGATATAAGGGTAGATTATTGAATCTACTTTTAAAAACCAATTATTAGCTTTAAATATTTTACATTGGTTTGGATTTTTTGTATATTGTATAAAAATTGTGTATATTGATATAAAGTTGAGATTAATTTTGTTACTGTACATCTATCTCTATACTTGTTCAAAGTATTATACCTATAGAGTTCATCTAACAATATAATACAATTGCTAATCCATGAAAGTTATTATTACCAACTAATTAGGATACAAAGAAATGAAAGTTAGTATTGAACATTACAATAGAACTTATAGTCATATTAGATATATTTTCAAGATCAAACATATATTTTAGATGAACAAGTCTTCTTTAAACACTTCAGAGATCCATAGAATATGGCATTTATAATATTTCAATAACATAGGTTCTTATTATTTTTATGACAATGAGAAATCTGCTCCTGGAAGCACCATTCTACTTCAGAAAAGATTATGGACAGCAAAGAAACTCCATATGGAGTTGACCTTCTTTGTGGTAAAAGTTAGCCACTGGGCAAGAAAGTATTCTTGCCTTGACTACTGACAGTATGATGTTCACAATGAAAAAGCAGTACACACACACACACACACACACACACACACACACACACACACTCACACACACACACAGAATTGCTGAACCTTGCCAAGACAAGGTAGGAAGGTCTTTTGAGAATATTCTGATTCACAGAGAAATCTGTTAGATATGTTACACTTGTAGTCTGAAGATGGATGCTTCAAAGATACAGAAGAACCTTGGGTGACTGTCCAGGAAGGTAGCTGTTTCATTTTTAAAACTTTTTGGAAGTTGCTTGCTTGCACGTGCTGTTTACTTAGTTAATATCATTTCTTTCTTGGGTCTCTGAGGGAGTTGAATATGAGATAGTTTCCTAGTGACAGTTTAGTAAAGAAATTCACTTAGAAGTTAAAGTGTGTAAATTTGATAGACATCAAAATATAGTTTTTAGTCAGTAATACAAGTTAGATAGAAAGTGAATTAGGTACAATCCTCTGAATTTACAAAAATAAAATAAATAATGGAATATTTTCTTTGACTTTGCCAATTGTTAATGGACTAGATATTACTTATGTAATTATTTTTTGTATATATTGGATAGAATTATTGTACCTATTGCACATGTTTTTTTCTTATGTTAGTTATAAACTTCCTTTGTATTTTTGACACAAAAGAGGATATGTGGTGATATATTTTATATTTAAACTAGAATTCAGAGAGGTCAGCTGAAATTGCCAAGTAGCATGGGCAGTTAGGGGCACATCAGGATCCAAAAACGTAGGTTCTTAATTAAAATTCTAGCTACAATACTGTCAGGCTACTCTATGTTCTAAATACACAATTTTATTAGGATTACAGTTTTAAAATTCAAGGCTTCTCTCCTGCCTTTAGATGGCCTAGGATTTTGGTTACCTATCATCTATCTATCTATCTATCTATCATCTATCTTTCATCATTTATATCATCTATCAATCATCTGATAATTTCATACATTGTATTTTAGTTATTATTATTACTTAAAAATTTTGACAATTTCTTTCACAAAATAGGTTCTGATCATGCTTTCCTCCTCCAAAACTCCTCCCAGATGGTCCTTGCCTTGCCAGCCACAAAAAACTAAGCCCCCTCTCTCATTTTAGAAAAAATCCCCAAAGTAAACCAACTAATGAAACAAATAAACAAAAAATTAGGCAGAAAGGAAACAAACCAAAAATAAATAGCAAAGAAAAAAGCATCAAAAATTACAAGAAATATACTCCCTCCAACAAACACATATATAACCCCTCTCAAATACCCCTCACACACAAACACACCCCCACAACATAAAAACATCCACAGCCTCAGACACCTCATACATAAATGCATCCCACAAACAATCCCACCAAACACCTCTACACACAAAAACACCCCCACACCCCCTTCTCCCCACAAACACTCCCATACACAAATAGCCTCTACAAACAGTGCCCCCTCCAACCACAAGCACACCTACAGAGCCACAACACTACACAATGAGCACTAAGAACAAAGAAGTCCCAGGGTCAGCTTTGCCATTGTCTGTGTGCCACCAAGTCACTTTTCCAAAATGTAAAGTGAAGCAGTTGGCTGAGTGGCTTTTAGGGTTATTTCCCTCTTTAATAACTGTGACAATGATTTATATGATTTATGTATATATTCTAAAATATCTGACATTGCGGCACCTAAGTATCATGAAACTTAAAATTTCTAATGCTTGCTAATGTTTTTTCTTTACAGGCACTTTTAATGGCTGTTGTAATTTAAAGAACATTCTTATATGATATGATGAATAGATCACATGGACCTGAATGGCCAACATCCCATGCCAAAAAGGCAATTAGAAAATTGAATCAAGGAATTAAGGATTAATGTGGATATGTTATAGCTGTCAGCAGTAATGAGTGTTTTGACAGGGAAAGAATAGTCTGACAGTATTCACAAATACTAATCTGATATATGAGTAAATTATTAAAAATGCAAACAACTATACATTAATCACTCCAGCATTTCACTCCCGAAATGTGTTTAATGCTATTCTTATCAGAGATACCTATAAATATGAATGGTTTGGTATTTTCAGTTTAATAATTGTTTAGATTGATAAAAATTTAGTTTTTAGTCACATTAATGAAGCTGAATTAATTTACTAAGCCTTGAATTAAGTCAGTGCTATAGCTTGATTCATAGCTAATTAAATATGTGGGATTCCATAGCATTAGCAAGTCCCAGGAGTTCAGATGCCAAAATCAGATTCTTGGAGTTCACTGTCAGTCTTGAAAAATGGGTAAGGCTGGAAACCATGTTCCTTACTGATTGACTTTTCCTTCTACATGAAATGATAAATGAAAAAAAAAATACATTAGCTGGCTTTATTCAGTAGGATTCACAGTGACTCAATAACTGAAGCTGATGGAAAAACCTCAAAACAAGGCTAAACCATCCTAGGAGTCAATTCAGAGGGAATAAAGTAGTGTCTGTGAGAACCCGGAAGGGAAAAAACCACATTCACACAACCGGCCAGAGGCTCTGAAGGCCCTGATTGTCAATCATTTTCACACCATACTAAGTAGTTTCCTTTGAGGAAACATCTCCGTGTGTGTCTCTTCTTATTACATATATGTACACATTCAAAACTATTCATGTCTCCTGAAGGTTCAGATCTACCTGTTCCGCCTTTCATTTACTACAAGGCAGTGACTTAGGGGTGAGGAGGTTCAGTTGTGATAGCAGCCAGTTTACTTCCAGCCTCTGCATGCAGTTTAGGTACCAGGAGGAAAACAAGGCACTGAGATCTCATGTTTTGTCTGAATTGGTTAATGATTATAAATGCTGATAGGAGGTGATTTTGAATAGATCATCTTTAAAACTTGATTCCTGGTAGTATTTTTCAAACACTTAACATGGATAATCTATGAAATAATTGTTGTAAGTAGAAATTTAATAATCTATATTCTTCTCAGCAACTCAGCACAAAAGCAATTTAACCACCATGCTTCATGTGTGAATCAGAAAATAGAGACCATCTTTCTTGGCCTTAAAAGCAGTGCTAAGTGAGAGCCCAGTGTCCAGGCCACATTAGTCATCTTCCCATCTTGCTGGAGAACAGGGCTGGGCCTTTGTCATGCTGCTCTGCCCACTTAGACCAGAAGCCAACACTGTCCAATACTAGACACCTTCAGGACACTAGTCCAATCCACCTGAGGTTACTCTGAAATCCTCTCTCTCTATCTCTATGGAGTAGTTCACTTTTCTTAGGGACAAAGGGGAGCTGTGCTGGGCTGAGAGGCAAAAACAGCAGCCGGTGTTCTGGATTCAGGCTGTTCTCTGATCAAAGCATGAGCTTGGTCAAACCACTTCTCTTGTCTCAAATGTCTGATGGGTAGGGTGAAGCTGAAGGAAGCTTATTCACAGTGTTATTACAGGACTACAGGAACTTATATAGTTACCCGCAGATATCTACCTATCATCTATTTATCTACTATCTATCTATCAATCATCTATCTACCATCTATCTATCTATCTATCTATCTATCATGTATCTATCTACTATCTATCTGTCTGTCTATCTGAATAACTATGTGGCAAATCAGCTATCCTGAAAACAAACAGTACTCACCCAGTTACTTAGTTTTGGAGGTTTTCTCTGTTCCATTAACTCAAAAGGAAGCTATTTGAGGGCAAAGTGATAGTTAGGAATCTGTTAATGGCTTGAAATGAGTTGATAAAGAAATTCAGCCTTTAAGGAGAGAATTCTGCTGTGGGAAGGCACATACCAGATACTAAACATCTCATGGGTTGCATATTAGAACTGCTGCTGAGGTTGCCTGGTTTATCCTCAGCGGATTCTGCTTATATCAAGGTTCTTATCTGTGTGCCTCATGTGCTGTGCTGCACAGAACAGAATCTTGAACCTGAGACTGGTGATGTTAGACATACACATTAAGTGGATATTCATGAAAGGATACACATTTATTTTTCCTTCTTTTCCAAATATATGCAAAGCAAACCTCTGAATCTAGTGAGAAGATATTCGAAATAGAACCTCAATCTAGAACAGATCAATACACAGCAACAAGGAAGTTAAATTAAGATTGTATTGTGATTTCTCAGAGTAGTCTATTCCAAAGCATACGGTGTCATTAACACAAAGTGCCACCTTAGGGACATAGCTGCCAGGATGATTCTACTTAAAAGGTAAAGAGTAGGTACTGGGGGAGATTACTGAATATGGTACAGTCACCACCCTTCACAGCTGACTGCAGCTAGGCACTGGCATAGAAATGTTCCATAAAAATGCAAAGATATAAGAATACTGAAAGTGGGAGTCATGGACATGTAGGAGGAAGACCAGGAGTTCATAAGAAAAATGAGCAGTTGTGGAGATTCCTGGAAGAAGGGAAAATCTGAACAAAAAAGCCAAATGCAAATGGATCCTCTGGGAAATTGCTAGAAGTCCCAGGGACACATTCTAGAAACTTTCCTGCAGAGAGAGACAAGAGGCCAGAGGAGACAGGGCACTTCAAGAAATCCAGGGCCCTCAGGAGCCCTCTCACACTCTCCTTGGCCAGGGCTGGGATAATGAGTGTCTGCTGAGTGCCAAGGTGAGATGCTGACATGGGGCTTGGGCAGTGTATCAGGAAGGCAGATCCTCTGAAAGGGCCACTATCAACCCCTCTCAGAAATCACCGTGAAATCCTGGTGAAATCTGTTAGACTTAGTGCACATTAAATTTAAACATTTACTTCTGAAACTTCCACCATAAAAGTAAATCAAAAGGCATCATGAAAACTCAGTGTCAGCAGAAAGGGTAAAAGTGCAGATTTGGCAATATTCTTAATGAGGAATCAAATGTTAATAGATCCAGCATAATAAATGACTTTCTGCTATGATTATTACACCAATCACAACCTATTATAAGTAGGAAGAACATGGTCAAAATTCTGAATGAAAGAGCTTATTTAACTTGTACAGAAATGTGCATTAGCACTGTAGAGTGAACTTGCCTGGACAGATAGAATGAGTCATTCTGGATGACAGTTTTCATAGAAAGCTGGACATTAACCATACAAGTAGCAAAGCTTTACTATTTGGAGTATTAAAAAAAAAAAAGTGTGAAATAAACAACAGTTTCTCTGCTTCTCAATTAGAATTTAATACTTAATGCCCATGGTTAACATTGCAAAGAGCAGTTTTCACCGAATGCTGCCAAGTAGAGAGAGACAAACGGGACGCTGCCTTTTGCTTTCTGCCCTCACTCTGCCCAGGAGCCCCAAAGCATCTCGATGGTTGCTTATTTGTTTTTTATATGTAAAGGCAAGCGAGGAGTGCACAGCTGCTAGCGGGCAGCATAGGTGATTTTTCACAGGACATGGCAGTGATACACAGATGAAAAATGATGTGCTCAAAGACTTTCTTCTCTCCTGTTGCTATGGATTTGGCTAATCCCGCCAACATCATTTGAAGTCCTACCTAGCTTTAGCAATTCCAAATACATGAACCAAAATTTGTAACAATCCTCTGTCCCTTGAGATCTGAGAACAGATTAGTGTAAGACCTGAACAACAGAATTTAAAAATATTCATACTATAATGCCTAGAAATATTTTATTAGACTCAAATGACTTTTTTTTTTTTTTTTTACATGAATCAGACTTAGAATTAAACTAGGCATGATCTTGGGTAAATTATTTAACTTTTCTGTGCCTCAAGTTCTCCATACAGAAAACAGAGATTAAAGAAATTAATTTGTGAGGTTATACAGAGGGTTATCAAAGGTAATATATTAAATTAGTAAGAGTGGCTGGCCCCAAACAGGTTTTAAAACTATAGTAATAGACTAAATAATTCACAAATGTAATTTTTCTTAGTTAAAATCAATTGACTCTTCACAGTTGTATCTGGGTCAGTGTCACTGAGTCTGTCTCCCCTCCTCTGACTTTGGTTTGGTGAGCGACAGCAGGGGAGCCAGGGGCTCTGTGTGTCAAGGTTTCTTCTTGTCATTCCTGGGTGCTAGAAAGACTCGGTCAGACCTGGTCTCCAGGGATAAGACAGTATTATAGTGCCTATGAGTTAAAGCAGAAAGCAAGTTCCAAGTTCAGACATTATCTATGGTAGAGAAAATGACTGGAAATCAATGCAAATGTAAAAGGTCCCGAGGTGAAGCCTCTTAGAGATAGGTAGGCTTCAGAACCCTTCCTGCTTACACAGCAGAGAGGGGATCAGTTTATGTGTGGCTATGCACAGAAATGACCTTGGAGGTGTGGTCTTAATACTTCTGACTGGCCCAGGAATGCTGTGGGATAGTCTTTCTGTACACTGTGAATGTGTTGCTATCATTGGTTAATCAAAAAGAGCTGTTTTGGCCTATGCCAAGACAGAATACAGACAGGTGGGAAATCCAACAGAGATACAGACAGGTGGGAAATCCAACAGAGATACAGGGAGAGGAAAGAGAGGCAGAGTCACCAGAGGAGCAAGATGTAACAGAACAACAGGTTAAGCCATGAGACACATGGCAATACACAAATTAATAATTATGGGTTAATTTAAGATGTAAGAGCTGGCTATCAAGAAGCCCAAGACACAGACCAAATAGTTCATAATTAATATCAAGCCTCTGAGTGATTATTTTATAAACAGCTGAGAAACTGTGGGACCAAGTGACATAGCCTTCATCTACACAGGAAGCCACTCCCTGCCTGCTCACTCTGTATTCTCTCTCTCTCTCTCTCTCTCTCTCTCTCTCTCTCTCTCTCTCTCTCTATGTGTGTATATATATATATATATATACACACACACATACATATACATGTGTGTGTACATATATAAACAAATATATACACATACATTTGTATATGTAAATATATACATATATATGCATACATACACATATACACACATATGTTAATTATATAATTAGATTGAAACGTTCTTAATTTTATTGTGAAGGGGCTTGAGACAGAAATGGTTGATGAAAGATAACAGAAGAAGAGGGTTCGTTTCTGCTTCTAAAAGGCCAAGCGATTCTTCTGTAGGTATACAGGACATCCCCCATGCTCAGTGGAACCCACAAGATGGCATGTGTCATGCTTGCTCACAGACTGAAGTGTGCAGAATCCTTATGCCAAAACTAAGTATTTTTATGCAACACTCCTTTGGGGCTTCTTGTTACGTGACTTCACCATGCGCACACAACTACCTCATCATGACTTGTATTAGAAAGTGAAGTATATGAGAGCGAATAAAAAAATCTCTCTCCAAAGCTGTTTTCTTTAATCCCAAAGCTCCGTTTCCAGTATGGCTCAAAATTAATGGTCAGAGTCTGTGTAATGATCCTTGCCCTAGTTTTAATCCTGCTGCTTTACACACTCTCTCTCTTGGTGATAGTAATTATCTAATTGATTAATCCTCACGGAGCCTTCTGTCATTGGGTGTGGTCCATTGAACACATCTGGATCAGTGTGCTTTCTTTAAAGAGCATAACAACACAATTAAGATACCAGCAGCATAAACAGAGGTGTCAGGAAGGAAGTAAATCGTCAATGTTTCTACTTTGGTCTGTGGTGAATTAAACCTTTCCCCTTTAAAAATTCATAAACACCAGAATCTAGCATATTCTCTTGTTTGGAAATACTGTTTTGCAGTTTGGATTTCACAACTGCCCGACCTCAAGGTTGAAGTACTGGTCCCCAGGGGTGAGGTCTTTGGAAGGCCATTAAATCATAAGGATTAAAGCTCTGTGTTTAGCTCTGATAAATTTAGCACTGATAAATTCATGGCTCAACAGGCTGTTAAGCAGTGGTGGAAACTTCATAAAGTGGCCCTAGCTGGAAAAAGGGGGTCACTAGGGTGTCCCTGAAGTGGTATATTTTTCCTTCTGGTTTCCTTGCCTCTGTGGCACCCAGGTGGCTCCACCATATACTCCTGGCTGTGATCTTCATCTTTACCATTGGCCCTGGTGACAGGGACAGCTGGTAAGGACTGAGACATCTGAAACTGTGAGCCAAATACGAGTTCCTTCTGTGAGTTTTCTCAGCTGTTTTGTCACAGCAATGAAAAGCTGATGGATGGTAAGACCTTTCAGATGAAATTAATTAGGATTAATTAAAAATCATAGTGGAGTAGGAGAAGCGACATTCTCTTATGAGGAGAGCCACACCAGGTGACATAGGAGAGGAGGACATCACAGGAAGAAAAAGGCAGCGATTGACGAGATGAATCCAAGGGCACTCAGCTACTATAGTCAGGAAAGACACAAAGTACCCATTCACCTTCAGCACCTCAGAAGGTATCAACTGTCAACATCTTAATTTCAGACTTCTGGACCAGAGAAGTTTTGTTTTAAGATGAAAATTTGTGGTAATTTTTTATGGCAGTCCTGAGGAACTAACACTGTGTCCCTAGTCACAAATCAGCCTCTATTGGAACAGCTGCCTGTCTGTTATGCTCTTCTGTTGTTTCAGAAATGATCATGTTGGTATATTACTGACATAGTGTTGAGGAGATTCAGCTACCTTCATTTTAGAAATAAGCAAAATATCAGATAAAGTGGCAAAGGTCAGTAGAGAAACTCACTTAACTAGGAGAGTTTTATGATCATCCTACAATTAATGACATTAATAAACCTGGAAATCATCATAATTGCTTCTAAGGATGTTGGCACAGGCTATTTTAGAAGTAAGGTTCCCTAGGAAACAGATTCTGACTCTTTGAGATGTGTGAAGCAGATTTATAGGCAAACAGCTTCAGGAACAGCATTTCTCTAGGATGAAGGAAAGGCTGCTGTCAGAGAGTAGAGGATGCTGGTGCTGCAGAGGCCTGCGGCTGAGTTGACCAGTCTTTCTCAGGATAGAGCTGCTCAATAGGAGGAGAGGCAGGATCCCTTGCAGAAGGACTCTGAGCTGGGAAGATGAGATGTTCAATCCCAAAGAGGTATCACATCCCAGTACTACTACAGTATTCAAGATTGCAAAGAGAATTCTCGTTGGCTGAGGACTTAAGCCAGTCTCAAGCAACAAAACCTAGGAAGCAAGCAGGTATAGTTATTTTAATACCTGACAAAATAGACTTCAAACCAAAACTAATTAGAAGAGTTAGAGAAGGACACTACATACTCATCAAAGAAAAAGGAACTTGCAATTATTAATATTTACATGCCAAGTACAGGGCTCTCAAGTACATAAAAGAAACATTATAAGCTAAAACCACACAATGACCCTCACACATTGACAGAGGGAGATTCCAATACCCAGCTCTCACCAATAGACAGACCATCCAGTCAAAAACTACACAGAGCAATGTCAGAGTTAAAAAAAATGTCACAAATATAATCAATGGACCTAGCAGATATCTGTAAGACATTTGACCCCAAACCACACAAATATACTTTCTCTTTAGCAGCTCATGAAACTTTCTCCAGAACTGGTCACATACGTGAACATAAAGGAAGTTTAAACAGATATAATAAGATGGAGATATCATCATGCATCCTATGTGACCACCATGGATTAAAGCTGGACAATAAGAAGAAAGTATATTAATTCCAATCAAGTGGAATCACTACTGAATGAAAAATGGGTCAAGACAGAAATCAAAAACTAGTTAGAGCTGAATAAACATAACATTTCAAACCTATGGGACACAATAAAGATGTTTTTAAGAGGCAAGTTCATAGCACTAAGTGCCTACATTAGAGAAATTAGAGAGCACGCCTGCTATCAACTTAACAACATACCTGAAAGGTCAACAACAACAACAACAACAACACAATAATATGCAAAAGGAGAAGGTGGTACAAATGAATCAAACCTGAAGCTAAAGTCAATAACATAGAACAACCACAAATAGAAAAATAAATCAAGATTGACATAAATCTGTAGCCAAATTAAAAGAGAGAGAGAGAGAGAGAGAGAGAGAGAGAGAGAGAGAGAGAGAGAGAGAGAGAGAGAGAAGATCCAATCTGATAAAATTAGAAACAAATAAGGGACATTCCAATAGACGACAAGGAAATCAGGAGAATCATTAGAACACACTTTAAAAAATCCATATTTTACCACAATGTAAAACAGAAAGAAACTGATACATTTCTAAATATATACAATCTACTGATATTAAAGAAAAATCAGATAAGTAATTTATAAATATCCCCAACTCCCAGTGAAATTATAAGCAGTAATAAAACTTCTCCCAACCAAAAAAAGCCCAGGGCCAGATTGATTCAGCATAAAATTCTACTGGTCCTTCAAAAAAGAATTAATGCTAATACTCTTCAAATAACTCTGCAAAATAGAAACTGTAGGAACATTGCCTAATTCTTTTAATGAAGCCCAAATCACCTTGATACAAAAACCATACAAAGACTTAGCAAAGAAAGAAAACAATAGTTCATTTTGCCTTATGAACATAGATGCAAACATTCTCAACGAACTACTCATAAACTGAATACAAAAACACATCTAAAAACTTACCCATGATCATTTTGGTTTATTTTTTGATTCAGTTTGAAAATTCTTATTGAGTATTTGCATCTATGTTCTGATATGGGATGTCTCTCTATATGCTGTGAACATGCTTTATTACCATTGGTTAAAAAAGAAACTGCTTTGTCCTATGGCAAGGAAGCTTAGAGGTAGGCAGGAAATCCAAGCAGAAATAAAGAGAAGGGTGGAGTCAGAGATGCTGCAGGCTGCTTCCTAGGAAGCAAGATGTAATGGGACACAGGTAAAGCCACGGAGCTATGTGGCAATACACTGATTAATAAAAATGAGTTGAGTTAAGAGCTAGTTAATAATAAGCCTGAGCCATAGGCAAAACATTTTATAATTAATATTAGCTTCTGAATAATTATAAGTGTCCGTGGGACCTTGGGTGGGAGAGAATCATCCAGACCACAGGCCCAGATAGGTCAGAATACTTCTGGCTACAAATAGCACCCACCCTTGGGCAGTAAAAAAGCTTTAAAATGATTCTGAATGCACAGAAACAGAGCCACACTGGGCTTCCTAGTCTCACAGTCTCATGCCAGCTGCAATGCAGACTCATCTTCTAGCAGGTTCCTGGGAGATGTAGTTTGCTGCCTGCTGCTATGAGCTAAGCTACATGGCCAATTTCCTCAGTTTCACAGGCCATTGTCCAAAGAGGCTTCTCCCAGCCCAGCCATTGCTTGCTGGTTTAGGATCACAGCCATGGGCTTGAAAATACAGCTCCATGCTACTTAGTGCTGCTTCCCCGAATTGGGAAGGTAAGCATGACTCATTGGTATCTCTGTCTTGTTGAAAAGCCAAGTGGGGCCCAGCCAGCAGCCAAGGGTCCTAGTCACACAGTTTAGCAACTTAAAAAGTCTCCTGGTTAAAAAATGATTAAAGAATTACAATAAAACAGATTCAGATGAAGAAAACCTCTAAATGGGTTATGATGTATGTGAAAATATATTAGGCTTGGAAGAAAGAGAAAAAGGAGTAAAAGTAGCTATATAAGGAAATAGATTTTAAAATAAAGTCTTTAAAGAGACAGTAAAAATAATAAGAAAATAGTCACATAAAGATGAAAAATATACAATGAGACTGGATTATGAATATTATTGTGGATTTTTTTTAAAAAAACTTTTAACTGTTAATGAGTTAACTGCAAAAAGACATTTTATTGTAAAGGCTGCTAAGTTAGATCAACATATATATTATAAAGGTACCTTGATTTTGAATTTTGGGTCTAAGGATATGTTGCTTTGGAAAATAAGTTCTGCTTTTGTTTCCACAGAAGATAAGAACCTATGGATTTCTTCCAGGCTGATACGGCTTGATTGAAGAAGATTCCCTGAAAAATCTCTGATACGAAGAGGTGACTCAGATGATCCAACATTCAATTCAGCTTCAAGGATGCTAACTAATCCCTTGAAGATTACCAGTGCCCCAATCAGCAGGAAGTAGCCTAAAAAACTATGCCCCCAAATAAATTATAAATGTTTATCTTTGTTTAGAGGGTTTGGATATTGGCTTTCTAAAAAAGAAAAGGAGATATGGATAAGATGCTATAAAAAGTAGATTATTGAATCTACTTTTAAAAAGCAACTACTTGTTCTAAATACTTAAAATTAATATGGATTTGGGTTTATTAATAAAAATTCAAGGTTAATTTTGTTATTCTGTATGTATATTTCTATTGTTTAAGGTATTATGTCTTTGTAATTTGTAATGTACAATTAAAATATAGATTAATAATTAGTCATTTATGATAATAAGATTTATACTCATGTTAGTTAGGTTTTTAAGACGTACAAAATTATATTTCTATAGACAGGTAATCTTCAAACACCTCAAAGACCTATAGAGTATGGCATTTAATACATTTTAAGAACTTAGATTTTTTTAGACAATGAGATATGTTTGCTTCTGGCAGCATCAGTCTATTTCAAAAGATGATGGGCATCAAAGAAACTCCATATGGAGTTGACTTTCTTCATGGCAAAAGTTAGCCACTAGGCAAGAAATTGTTCTTGTCTAGTCTGTTTGACAGTATGCTGTATAAAATAGAGGTAGAACTCATAGGAAAGTGATCTCAATAAATTTGCCAGAACAAGCCAAGATGGTTCTTCAGGTTCCTGCTTCACAGAGACTGCCAGACGTTCGCAGGACACAGGGAGAAGTGACTCACAAACTATGCCAGAATGGGTGGAGCAGTCCTTCAAATTTCCAACTTCACTGAAAGGTATGCCAGAGACTCTAGGCCTGTAGGCTGAAGAGTGATGCCCCAAAATTGTAGAGGAACTTTAGGTTGACTGTCAGGCAGCCAGATGTCTCTGTCATTTCTAGAATTTTGAAAGTTGTTTGCAATGCCCTTCCTTACTCAGGTAATATTATAACCTTCTGTGGTCTTTGATGGAGTGGAAGATTAGATAGTTATAATTATAGTTTTCCTTAGTTATAATAAAAGGTAAATTAGCTATAAAACTTTAGCCTCACAAAAATAGAATAAATGGTAGAATATTTTCTTTAATTTTGCTAAATACAAATAGACTAGATATTGTATCTAATTCTTGCTTGATAACTGTTTTTGTTGTATGTAATTTCACTATGTGAAAATAAAGACATTCCTTTTCAATTAGACAGAAAAAAGGAAATGATGTAAGATACATTTTTACATGCCATGAATGAATATGCATTATTACCATTTATTAATAAAGAAACTATTTTAGCCTATGGTAAGGCACCTTGGAGGCAGGTGGGAAATCCAAGCCAAGATAAAAAAGAATGGAGTCAGAGAGATGCTGCAGACTCCTGCCCAGAAAGCAAGAAGTAATGGGACACAGGTAAAGCCACGTGGCAACACACTTACTAAAAAAACTGGGTTGACTTAACTTGTAGGACCTACTTGGTAATGAGCCTGAGCCATTGGCCAAACATTCTGTAATGAATATCAGCCTCTGAATAATTATTTTATAAGCAGCTTCTGGACTGTGGGTAGAGGATCTTTATCTAGACCAAGGGGGCCTGGACAGGACAGAAAAACTTTCATCTATAATGTTCATAAGGGAATTGGTCTGTAATTCTCTTTCTTTGTTGAATCTTTATGTGGTTTGGGTATCAGGGTTACTGTGTCCTCATAAAATGAATTTGGTAATGTTCATTATGCTTCTATTTTGTGGAATAATTTGAGGAGTATTGGTGTTAACTCTTCTTTCAAAGTCTAGTAGGATATTACGCTAAAAACCATCTGGCCCTGGGCTCTTTGATTGGGAGACTGATAATGACTGCTTCTATTTCAGCAGGGGTTGTAGGTCTATTTAAATTGTTCATCTAATCTTGATTTAACTTTGGTAAATGGTACCTAACAAGAAAATGATCCATTTATCTTAGATTTCCCAATTTGTTGGAGTTCAGGTTTATAAAGTATGTTCTTAAGATTCTCTGGGTTTTCTCGGTATATATTGTTATGTCCCTCTTTTTTTATTTGACTTTATTAATTTTGATATTCTCTCTCCTTCTTTTTGTTAGCATAGAGAAGGGTTTGTTGATTTTCTCAAAAGCTAACTCCTTGTTGCACTGATTCTTTTTATAGTCCAGTTGCCATCAGAGAGGCTTTTGCAGCGGGTGGGATCCTGTGCAGAGACCCACAGCCAGAAATCATTCAGAGAGTCTAAATTAGAGGTTGCCACTGGGGCCCTCCCCTTGGAGATCAGGGAACGCCACAGAAGATGATAAGGAACAATTATAAGAGTCACAAGGGATGGGAAACAGCAGGAGAACATGGCCCACAGAATCAACTAATGAGGGCTCATATGGGCTCACAGACTGAAGTGGCAGGCATGGAGCCTGCATGGCTCTGCATCAAGTCCTCTGCATATATATTATGGCTGATGCCTTCCTTGGTGTTTTTTGTGGGACTCCTCACAGTGGGATTGGGTGTATCTCTAACTCTATTGCCTGCTCTTGAAACTTTTTCCTACCTACCGGGTTGCTTTGTGAAGCCTCAAATGAGGGCTTTTGCCTTACTGTATCTTGTTTTATTGTTTGGCCGTCATTCATTGGAGAGGAAAAGAAGGGAAAGAGGACCTGGCAGCGAAGTTGGAAGAGTGGAGGAGAGGAAACTGTATTGTCTTAAAAAATCTATTTTCAATAAAAAAAGATTATCTGCCTTTATCAAACAGGCTTCATCCCAGAAATTCAGGGGTGGTTCAACATACGTAAATTGACAAACATAATCCACCACATAAGCAGACTGAAAGACAAAAGCCACACAGCCACTTCATTAGATACAGAATAAGGCTTTGACAAAATCTAACAT
Organism: Sigmodon hispidus; assembly: GCA_004025045.1. NCBI lineage: Eukaryota > Metazoa > Chordata > Mammalia > Rodentia > Cricetidae > Sigmodon > Sigmodon hispidus. The sequence continues at coordinate 97,803 of PVIH01005043.1, forward strand.
TCTTTCATGATAAAATTCTGGAGAGACTAGGGATACGAGTGACATACTTCAACATAATAAAAGCCATATACAGCAAGCTCACATCCAACTTTGATATAAATGGGAGAAACTCAAAGCAATTCCACTAAAACCAGGAATAAGTCAAGGCTGCCCCTGCCTCCATATCTTCTCATGGCAGGACTTGAAGTCTTAGCAGTAAGACAACTGAAGATCAAGGAATAAAACAGGAATGGAAGAAGCCAAAGGAAAGGCAGGCTATTTACAAAGCAATGCAGGTCAACGAAGGGCAGACACAGTAACCTTTTACCTTTATGAAATGCCAAGAGGTGGCTTTCCAGCCCATACCAAATCTAGTTCAGTTTTACCCTGCCATCAAGGAGGAAACACCTTCCCAGGGCAATTAAAGAACCTAATACCTATTGTAAAAAGCCATACTGCTTTAGAAAACAGAAGAGATATAGATAAAGAACACAAAATCAGGAGACATTATGAATCAAATTCGTAAAGATTAGAAAAGGAACCTCTCCAGAGTTAGGATTGGGGAAGGGTTTCACTTTTGTTCCTGCAAGTGAAAACAACCTACAGAAACCATCAAAATTAATAAAGACATAATTCAAACAGAAGAAACTTCTTGATAAGAAGAAATGATGACTCATCCACTCATGTGATAATTCTATAAGTTGTAAGAAAAAAAAAATCACCAAACAAAGGTCAATGTAGGGTTCCGTTCTTGTCTTTACAGGAAAATAGAAATGCCCATCTTACGTCAAAAGACCTCTGACATCTAGACCTCTAAAGCAGAAGGAAAGGATATCCAGAAGAATTTACAAGCAAAGAAATTAGGCGCTCTTGAAACAGAACAAAACCTCACTGTCTGACATCGGTATCTCTTTACTTTTAAGAAAAGTTGAGTTATCAGTTCAATTTAAAATTAAAGCAGGCTTCGGAGTTGGAGTGTGGCTCTCTCCTTCTCTAAACCCAAGTATGCTTGTTAAAGGAAAATGTAAAATCTCTCATATCAGAAAAGCCACCTGATATGAGACAGAAGAAAAACCAAAATTAAGGTACTATTCTATTACTTCTAATTTTATAAAATTTTAGTAGAAATTTTACATTAAAATTGTAAAATTAAGTATATATTTTAAACTTTTTGTTGTATAAAGTTGTAACAATTAACAAAAATTTTCTTTTCAGGATCCCCTAAAAATGCCATCACTCCCAGACAGGAGGAAGTAAATTTAAAAACATGATGCTCAAATTCCCACAAGGTGGGGTGGGTGGTTTTTGTTCTTTCAATAGGTTATGACTAATTGTCATTATTTAGGATGATTAATTACAAAGTGTTGGTAATGGTTAGAAACAAAGCTGAACAGGGAAGATTCGATTTAGGGTTCTTGTTTGAAGAAAAGAAAAAAGGGGATACATATATAATAGGATAAATGGGTAGATTATTGAATCTACTTTAATTACTGGCTTTAAATATTTTAGATTGGATTTTTGTATATTGTAATACAAATTTTATATATTGATACAAAGTTGAGATTAATTTTATTACTGTATATGTATCTCTACTCTTACTCAATGTATTACACCTATACAGCCCATCTAACAAAGTAATGAAAATTGTTAGTTCTTGAAAGTTATTATTACCAATTAAGATATAAAAAATAGAAGTTAGTTGTTAGTCATTAAAATCACACTTATAGTCAGATTAGAGATGTTTTCGAGGTCAAATAGATATATTTTAGTTAGGTAGGTCATCTTCAAATAATTCAGAGATCTACAGAATATGCCATAAAATATTTTAATAACAGGTTCTTTCTATTTTTATGACTATGAGACATATCTGCTCCTGGCAGCACCACTCTACTTCAGAGAAGATGATGGCCATTGAAGAAACTCCATATGGAGTTGACTTTCTTAACTAGTTTTCAAAAGATAGCCACTGGGCAAGAAAAGCTCTTACCTCAGCTTCTGATAGTATGATGTCCAAAATGGATGAGCGGGACACACAAAAAAGAACTGCTGAACCTTGTCAGAGCAAGGTAGGAAAGTCTTTAAGAATATCTTGATTCACAGAGAAGTCTGTCAGATATGCTAGGCCTGTAGGCCAAACATGTATGCCCCAACATTACAGATGAGAATGCTGTGCTGAGCAAAGGTACCAAGCTGCATGGCTAAACACTGATAAGAATCATGGGTTAGTTTAAGAGTAAGAGTTAGCCAATAATAAGCCTGAGCCATAGGTCTAATAGTTTATAAATAATATAAACCTTTGTGTGATTCTTTGGGACTAAATGGTTGTAGGACCAGCTGGGCTAAACAGAAGTTTTATTGGAGAAACTTCTCGTTACACATTTGTATTTGCAGATGATATAATTTTACACATTAAAAAACCCCTAAAAACTCCCCAGAAAACTTCTGCAGTTGATCAACATGTTTAGCAAATTAGCAAGATACAAAACTAATGTACAAAAATGAGTAGCCTTTCAATCTACAAATGACCAATAGAGTAAGGAAAAAAAAAAAAACTAGGAAAACAAAACTTTTCACAACAGCCTCTTTTTCTCTCACACAGATCCCTTTTGATAACTCTAACCATGCAAATGAGAGAAAGACTTGCATAATGAAATCTTTACGACACAGAAGAAAGAAACTGAAGACAGAAGATAGGAAGATTGATGCACCAATTAAGGTTGATTTCGCATGGTTCTCTGAGGTTGTTACAGAGCTGCTTCGCCAACCCCGGAAGAGAGAGATTGCTCTTTAGGGCCACCACCAGCCTCTAGAATTTTTCTACTTGGACTAGAAACTCTGATGGTAAATTTTCTATTTAAGAAAGGACAAAAACTATTTCACTGCTATATCTATGGCTAGATCAAGTAAGCAGTGCTGGAATTTTCTTTATGCTTCTTATTCAAATAATTCATTGCACCTTACTTTATAAGTCACAAAGCTTCCTTCCAGAGAAGGTGGCCATCCTTACTTGGCATGCAGTGCAAGTGGAGAATGAACTCATAAGCTGATCTTAGGGTTCTATATGGGATCAAGAGGAAAGGCAGACAATGTTGCCTTCCTTTGCCTTCTAAGCTAATTCTTTTCAGGAATTGCAATTTTATGTCTTTCCTTTTATAATAACAGTAATGTTGACTACCACTTATTGGCATTTATTGCCTGCCAGTTGCTCCTTTGGGAAGACTGAATAGTGGGTGGTGTGGGGAAGCATTTTTTTCAATACTTTTAAGGTAAAGATTGGATTCTATCACTGCAAAAAGAAAAAAAAAAAGGACAATACATATTGAGGTAGAATTTCTAATTTCAAGGATAAACGTGCTAGGGGTAGTAGAGTGACATATAAGGTAACAGACTGTAGTCACACAATGCATACAGCTTATCAGAGAAGGAACAATGGTGGTATTGCATAATTCAAACCCCAGATCTGGCACTAGCTTCACATCTGCTGGGAAACTCCTTCATTCACAATTTGTGGAGAATGACCATGTTGCTTAACTGGATGAACCAATGGGGCACTAAAGAGGCAGATACTCTTGTCTGGTCCTCACCAGAAGTGCACTCAATAGTCACAGGGCAAGAAATTCATGAGTGTCCACACTGTCTTAACATTTATAGTTCCTGGACACACGTAAGCCATTCATTTTGCAGATACTGAAATTCAAACTTTTGAGCACACTGTTTTAACTATTAGGCATGGCCAGGCCAGACAGACAGGGAGGGTCTTTTCCTCACAGAAGGGAAAAAAATAACTAAGAAACAAGAAAGATATGACAGCAGAACATTGGAGGAATACAGTGATGGGAGGGCCATGTTACAGTGACTGGGAAACACCCTGCAGAAGAGAGGTTTGCGCTTGACTTAAATGAGGGTGAGAAGTCAGTTGAAGGTCTAGAATCACAAAGATAGAGTAACATAGACAAAGGCCCCCAGGGTGAGCTAGAAATGGTGTCCAGCAAGAAGGCTAATGGACTGACTCGGAGAATTGTGTGTGTGTGTGTGTGTGTGTGTGTGTGTGTGTGTGTGTGTGTGTGTGTTTCCTTTTTCTCCAGCCTCATATTGCTACTTGGGCTGCAGGAAGTAGGCAGAGAGAAAACTGGACAAGATGAGTTTCCCCCTGGCTGGAGGGATCATAAAAGGTGAAAGTCAGAGAGAAAGGCAAGGTTCTGTTGGGTGTAACACAGAAACAGAAGATGCAGTAACAAGTAAAAATAGGTCCTAGCCCTAACCCTAACCCCTAACCTCTCAGACAGTGGTGATGTATAAAGAGCAGCACCCAGGAAAGGTATACGAAATGGCAAAACAGAGGGTGGATCAGGGAACAGGATCCTGCATCCTACTGTCCAAGGGCCCAAGGACTACCACCCACACAAGCCTCAAAAGAAGTGGCTTCCTCAGGGAACTTTCAGGCTATGAGTAGAAAAAAAAAAAAAAAAAACAAAACACATTCAGCTTGTCTGAAGGTGAGAAAATAAGGCTTTGTCTAGTCACTGACCCTGCAGTCTGAAAGCAGCATGAAAGTGTCTTGGGGACAGAGAGAGAGAGAGCAAGGTCAAGAGAGTTGGTAAGGAATGCTACAGTTTGAGTAAGAACATAAACACCCAGGAACATGACTTCTAAAGATTCAGAAAGAATTACAGCTAGATCTGGTGGCTACAGAACCTAAAATAATATGACTCAGGAACAATATGCTTTGAAATACATTATAGAAGGTGATGTGGGAATGTCCTTCTATATGCTGTGAATAAAGGAACTGTTGTGGGCTATACTGGGCACCGTAGCAGTAGGTGGGAAACTGGAGCATAGGTAGAAGAAGGGTGGAGTCAGAGGAGATGCAAGCCAGCCACCCAAGAAGAAACATATAGGGAAATAATAGGTAAGCCATGAGACATGTGGAAAGACAGATTAATGGACATGGGTTGAATTAAGATGCAAGAGCTAGCTAGCAATATGCCTGTAGCATGAAATTAATATAAGCGTCTGTGTGTTATTTTGGGACTTTGGGATTGCTGGTCCAGTTAAGTGGTGGCAGGCAGATCCAAACTGTGGTTCTGTGGGTCTGGACCTCTGGCTGAACAGGGCTAGAAACGTCTTGTTACATGGAATCGCACTTGGGAGCCCATTCCCTCCAGAGGAACACCTAATCCAGTCTTGACATTAGGATGAGGAAATTGGACATGCCTGGAGTGGATACTGAGCTGGTCCACTTTGAGACTTGTCCTTTTTGGGGAGGAGATAGGGAGATGGGGAGGGGGAAGGGAGGGAGAACAAGGGGATACATGGGAAAAAAAGGACTTTATAAATTTTTTTTTTTTAAGAAAAAGTCAAGAAGGGACAATAAAAATGAAGACTATTGTGTATATTGAAAGCTGTCTCTAGTGGGGTTGATAGTTGAATGAGCACACACTGAGAGACAATGACAGACCGAAGTGACTTGAGTTACATGATGTTCTGTTACAGACAGGTATCCACTGGGTACAGGGGTGACATGCTCAATCAGTAATTACATGGAGGTGAAAGGTAGGGATTGGTTAAAAGATAAAAGATAATGCTCAGGCATTATGGTGGTTTGAAAAGGCCTGCAGCCTTATGTGTTGGAATGCTTGATCACCAGGGAGTGGCACTATTAGGAGATGTGGCCTCGTTGGAGTAGGTGTGGCCTCACTGGAGTAGGTGTGGCCTCATTGGAGTAGGTGTGGCCTCGTTGGAGTAGGTGTGGCCTCATTGGAGGAAGTGTATCACTGGAGGCGGGCTTTGAGGTTTCAATGCTCAAGCCAGCCCAGTGTCGCTCTCTCTTCCTGCTGTCTGAGGATCCCAATGTAGAACTCTCAGTTCCCACTCCAGCACCATGATGCCATGCGTCCTACCATGAAGATAACAGACTAAAGCTCTGAACTATAAGCCAGCACCAATTAAATGTTTATAAGAGTTGCTATGGTGGTCATGATGTTTCTTAGCAGTGAAACCCTAACTAGGACAGGCATCACCTCCTGGAATCAGTTACTGACTCTGCCACTGACTGTAACCTGATATGTGTCCTAACTGCTGCGTTTCCTCATCCGTTAACTGACAAAATGATACCCCCCACTTGACTTGATTGTTCTGAGAATTAAATAAACAGAGAAGTGCTCAATAAATGCAGTCTATTACTTTTTTATTGTGTCCTTTTTCAATGGCTTGTTTAACACAGCAGATATTTTAACACCAAGAAATAATTCATTCTCCTAACTTGGGCGAACCCTTCTGACTTGTGATGGAATGAGTCAGGGGCACATGTGCACCTCTGGTGTGACACAGATGCAGAGGAAGCTCTTGAAGATAGGTTCTCAATTCAACAGAAAACTGAGCCTGAATCCTAGCTTTATTACTTAATAGGTGGGAATTTAGGCAAATGGTCAAATACTGAATTTTTACACATGAAAATAAAATAATAATAGCTACAGTGATATATGTTGGCATGGGAACACAAAAGATGCTCCCGTCCCTCTGGAAGGGACTCCTCTTGCTGTCTAGCAGCCTGACTTGACTGTTGGTTTTCCAATGTGGAAACTGAGTCCTGATCTGGTCAAGGCTGAGGCTGGACAGTCCACAGTCAGAGTGGGTGAAGCACACTGAGCCCCAGGAAGGAGTGGCTGTGGAGTCAGTTTGGATATCACAGGTGAAGAGAACCACGGGGCAGTCATAGGGCATTTTGAAGTGCAGGGCACGGACAGCCATACTTAATTTCTAATGTTTTTTTACCTGTGAAATGGAGTGAACAAGTCAGAACAAGACCAAGGCCCACAGGAGAGTTCAGGACACCTGGAAGTTCAAGATCTGAAGCTTAGAACCCCGAGAATCTTCGAGACTTGAAGAAGTAAGGCTGAGAAGAATGCCAGGTTGGGAAGAAGTATCCCCGGGCCTGTTTGCCCTCCTTTGGCTCTGCCCCCTGGGTCTGGTGACCTGATGGGAAAGGGATGACTGGCAGATCCTGCCTAGGAACAGAGCTCCACCCAGAATGTCCTGCTCTGTGTATCAACTCTCTTCCCAGCCCAGCTTCATGTGAAAAGATCCACGACTCATCCACAGAGCCTAGGCCAGGTGAAAATGGAGACATAACTGATTTCTTCAGTGCAGGAACTGCAAGCCCTCCAGATCCCATGACCTTGAGTTTCCCCTTTTATTTACTTCATAAAAGGGAAGTTTGCGCCTATTAATGTCTGTAAGTATGTTCATATTTTCCGAGATCACCTCAAAAGAAGCCTGTTTGAATAAGATGAAATTACTATTTGTCAGAGAATTTAATCATATTTATTTTTCTTGGTGTTTGCTGAAAAGTTTCATGGTGCCTTTCGTTAACAGCAGGTAGCTACAGAGACGTTATCAGCAGTAACAACAGGGTTTACTTCTTTTCTTCAACAACTAAAGCTCATTTGACCTGTGTGAAGTGGGGTGAGAGGATCAAGTATCCCCAGACTTCACATGTTAACACCACATGCTAAGAGTCAGGACTCATCTGAGGGCAGTGTGGCTAACACACCACTTCTCCTCCAGTGAGCACACTACACTATCTCACCCCAGTATCCTTCCCCCTGGAGGAATACTTATATGCATTCATGTGAGTGCTGGGTTGTATAGTGCTGATCATTTATTCTATACTCATCTTTATTTATTCCTATTAATTAGAATTAGGAAAAAACAACCCATTGAGCTAGGAAGTAGAACTATCAGGGTGCTTGCCTAGCATTTGTGATGCCCTGATTCAATCCTTAGCACTAGAGAAAGAGAAATTATAAAGCTTAGCATTATGGTACATGCCTTTAATCCCAGCATCCCAGAGGCAAAGGCAGAGGCAGGTGGATGTTGGTCAGTTTGAGGATACTTGGTCTACAATTCCAAGCCAGCATCAGGTGCACAGTGCGAAACTCAAAAAGGGGGTGTGGAGGCGGGTAGAAAATCTGTGGGACACCTCCGGTTCCTGGTTCTCCCTTCTCTAGCAGTTCTGTGAATATATAGCTGTGTATGATGGAGATAACGAGAGGAACATGTACAAGGAAAGGGAAAGACTGAGGTTGCTAGGCAGGGGAAGGGCTGCTCTGTGGTCCTTGGTCATTCAGCATTCTCTCAGTAGCAAGCAGCAGGTGCTGTGTGTGGAGGTCTCTCAGGGCTACAGAGCCAGAGCAACACAAGTAAGCAACAAGCAGCCCCAACAGGTAATATTTTGGGGTGTATTTTGAAGAATAGGGGGAAGCAGAGGTATGTATTCAAAGAAATTTACTCCTCTTGGTATTTAATTTTTCTAGGAAAATACAACATGGCTGATGTATGAGGCGGAGGTGGGAGGGAGCCGTAGACAACACAGGACTGGCTTGAGCCCAGCTGTGGAGTACAGAGGTAAGTCTTGAACCGTGTTTTACAGCTTGTCATCTGCACATTTTCATGTGAGCTAGAGAAAAGAATGATGGTGACAAGAGAAGTGCTGTCAAGGCTCCATCTTGTCACAAATGGCCATAGGATGGCATGGGACAGTTCTGGCTAAGGCTCCCTCAGGGGAGAAGTCTGGTCCTGACAGCATCTTCCATATGTTTCTGAGTGCACCTGGTGCCAGGCAAAAGCAGCCACATGTCTGCACCTCAGTTTGACATGCAGCTGATTCACAGATACTGCCAGGTTTTCTGACAGAGGGCCGGTGTTGATCTCTCTCGAATTTCAGGAACTGGAGAACACACCCAGTATGAATCATTATTGTCACGGCGCATCCCACTCAAGCAGATGGTCAGACTGGAGCTTACTGCTGCAGTCTTGATAACAAGACAGTCATTCAATAAATGTTTATTGACCATGGCTGTTGTGCACGATCCTGTGGCCACGCCAGATTTCCTATTACTCAGTGTGCTGCCCGTATAATGAGAAAGCTGGTCTCGTTGAATTCCTAATGAAGAGACACCTCAAATCATACCTCAGTGGTTGCCAAGGATGAAAGGAGCAGAAAAGAATTTGTCCTGGTTAGAGCTGTCTCTATGTACTCATACTTCTGAGGATGGAATAATTTTACTGAGCCTTTTGTTCACTTGTACATCCATGGGCCGACTATCTATGGAGGTCCTACGACACACTAGACATTGCACACGTGCTGCTGATGTGGAGGAGGCAAGGCCTAGCAGGAAAGCGAAAGCTTGTCCAGCTCATTACAGAGCAGTGAGCACTCACTGAACTTAGTGGAGAAAGCAGCCAGCCCGCCCTTATCATGTGAGGGAAAGGAGTGGCTACAATGTAACTAATATTATAGAGCATTTATTACATTAAATCCAGAGAGCTGGGTAAAAGAAGCTACCCTAAGCCCAGGAGAGAAGGTGCTGAGTCATGCATGGGCTCCTTCTAGATGGACTCTTTCTATCTAACTCTGGGAGTTCCCCAGTACCAAAGGAAGAGCAGAGCCCACCTTGCCTGGCACGTGCTGGAGCAGAGCCCTCCTAGTGGCATAAGACAGAGGGACTTCAGCTTGTTTCTGGCTTACAGGAAATGTTAACTCAGGAGGAACAGAGCTGCAGATGCCCAAGCCTCTGATGCTCAGTTCCTGCTGCAAACCAGCAGCACTCTCAATTTTTTTTTTTTTTTTGGTATTTTTTTTAAAAATGAAGTATACAGAATCTCATGAAGAAACTGTGAAATAGCAAAATAACAAACACAATAAAAATAACACAAAATTAATCACAAAATCTCAGTCACTTAATATAGAATTACTTTCCTAAAGTCGTCCTTATTCATTCATGTATCCTTACTTGTTATTTGTCTTTGCTTTATTCCTGTGGCTGGTCTCTGCTCAAATTCTGCTCCATCACCCCACCCTCTTTGAAACCTCTGACGCGATCAGCTCCTAAGAGCCATTGCCCCTCCCACCCTAGGTCTTTTGAGTGGGGAAAATTGCAGCGATAAAAGACTCTATGTCCTGTTATTTCTTGCCTCTCTCTTTTTAACACTATCTGATACATCACTTTCATTTATGAAATACTTGCAAATAATCACTGTGGCTCTTGGTCCTTATGTTCAGATATGAAAATCAATGTGCAGATGAGTGTAAAATAATGCCCAGCTGGAAGAGTGAGGCTCTACCTTTGATGCCAGGAGCTCTCCTAGAATTATCTCCGCAAATATACCTTTGAAGTTTCTAATTACAGCAGGAATTTGAAGAAGGCTAATAATACTTTGTATTTTTTACAAAAGAAATTTGGTAATGATAAGCAGATACAGTGCTCCTGGGCTGATACATGTGCACATATGTTACTACTTACACAGGCTACACTGGGGGGGGGGGACGACATTTTGCTGTAATTCTTACAATACTATGAAAGCTAGATTTACAGATAACTCCTCCAGAATGCTGAGATGGTAATAAAATTTAGTGAGATAAAAGCAGTGATGAATTTGAGATTCTCTAAAAAATATACAATGTGAAACATTATAAAAAAGAAAACAAAACAAAAAAAATCTCCATGGAGTGAGAATATCTACAGCAGCTGCCTGCTGGCCTATGCAGGGGGGAAAGAAACAGGCACCGGGGGCAGCTACTGGCCAGTCAAATCTTTCACTGCAACTGAAATGGCCTTCTGAGTGAAATAATCGACAAGCCATAAAGACTCTCTGCTTTATTTTCTTAATTCCACTTTCCACAGTGAATTTCCACACAGCCTCGACAGCTGCAAGGGGTCGGTTCAGGGCCTAGCCAGGGCCTTGGATCTGTGTGACTCAGGGCCTTATGTTCATGCTTCTCTCTCATCCACTGGGGCTGAGTTCTCACTAGCTGATTTCCTTTGGGCTGAGCAAGAAACATCTCTGGACTCCTGTACTCAGAGGTAGCCCTCCACCCCCAGGCATTCTTCAGTCATGATTTCATTGAGATAACTATTTAAGCCTAACATGAGTTTCCTGTCTCACGGAATCCAGAGTATTTTCCTTGTGTCAGAATTTGACAACTTTGTTCCTATGTCATCTCCCACCTATGCCAACATGTGGGAAGTCCTTATGCTGACAAGGGAACTCTCAGTCCTTCCTGATTTAATATCTATCCCAGGCAGCAGGCTGGTACAGCTGTTATGATGTTGCTAGAATTCTTTTGTTCACAAGTAGAGCGAAACCAATACCACATTGTGCAATAAACTCATGATGCAGTCATTCCTCTAGATAATCATCAACATGAACATCAACCCGTGTTCTGCCTCTGACCTCAAAGGCCTTCAGAATTCAACAAAACACAAGAAATATAATCCCCGGGACAGCTTGAGGCCTGCCAGCATTCTCTGCTAAAGTGGTATGTGTATCCTTAGATAACACATTGTGGGCATCAATAATGCATATTTGAAGTGTGAAACCTCAGCGCACAGTTAGGACTCTCTGTCCAGAAGCAGTAAGCAGGCTGTGGACTGTGCAGCTGTAGCCTCAGCTCTGATTATTTAACCACTGCCTCCCAGGTTAGTCTGAACATCAAGTTTAAGTCATTCTATCAGATGTGCAGACTTTGGGGGTACCTGTCTTCCAGAATTCAGCTATTACTAAATGTCCCTCCATGAAGCACCAGAGAGGTAGAAAGGATGCTTTTGTCACCCATTTTTACAGCTAAATCTATCTGTATGTGTGTGTCTCACTTTAATAAAGTCTAGTTCCTGTTGATCAAAGTACCAATGTCCAATAAATCAAGAAATTCGGAAGCAAACTAATGTTATAAAAATGTGATAATACATTGACTATTTCTGAAGATTCATGAGGGATACAATCACAACTATCCTAGCTGGACCAGCTATAGACACCGCTATGAAATCACCCTTCCAAGGGGCTAGTTTCCACTCAGTTGTGTGCATTTCATGTATGTCCTACCTTCTATTTAAGAAAATGAGGGTGGTGACACACTGAGACAGGGCCCAATGACAAAGATAGAGGAGGGAGCCAGGGCAGCCTGTGACTCTGAGCTTTGGGATGAGGCGAGGTGGGAACCTCTGTGGACAAGGGAATGGTTGACAGAGAGAACACTGGAACCAAATCGCTGTACAGCTTCCTATGATGAGCACAGGTCTGTTGCCCATGCTAGAAAACAATCAGCAGTCTCAAGTCAGTTGTCAACTCACAGAAAGTCCTCGTGCACTGCAGGAAGCGCCCTGTGACTGTCCCAGAGACAGCTGGTCCTATGCCCATTAGCTATAATCCCTGAACTATTCTAAACAGTGCAACTCAAAGGCTGCAGGTAATAGTGTGGCTGCTGAAGACACTGTGGAGAGCTAGAAAGCACATAGTGTCTTTAACTGCTGCATAGTAACTGCATGTATCTGCGGCATTGGGTGTCGAATCTAATACATATACACATTCAATGACCAGCGCTATTTTCATCCTCTTCACCTTGATGTGTGGAGCTTTTGTAAGGATTCCTGGCATTCCACGTAGTTGAGCCTACTTGGCTCAGGTGGGATGCACCTTGCACGGAGGCACGCCCGTGGGTGTGGCTACGTAAACCGTGGGGCGCTGCATACAGAATCACCTCCCTGGACCCATGACGTATAACCGTGCACACCCCTTCCCTTAAAAGCAACTGTGAGCATATGCTCCTGTCCTTTTTCTCTGTCCTGTGACTTCTGTTTCACTCCTCTGTTTCTTCACCTGCCTGGGACTCTTCTCTTAAATAAACTCTAGTGTGTGGCCTTGTTAGTGTGTATTTGTTCTCACATGCGGAACTAATAGCTTTCAAGTTGCCCTCCCTACTTCAAAGAGCACACAATAGGCTGTTCTAAAATATACTCATCTTCTTTGCTATGGGACCACGAGCTTATGATTCATAACTGGATATGTTTTGCTCCTGTTAGCCAGGATATGTATATAATGGAACACTATTCAGTCCTAAAAAAGGAATACAATCCTGTCATTTGTAGCATAAAAGATAGAACTTGAGGCCATTATGGTAAATGAAATGAGTGGACACAAATACCACATGTTCTCATTCATATAAGGTTTGAAAAGTTGATCAGTTTCTCCTGCTGTAACAAAGCCTGCTAATCACAGTGGAGTGAATTATGTGTATAGAAATGATATTTACTTAAGTGCGACACTGAAATGATGAAGGAGAATACAAATCTCATGTTCCTATAACTTACTGAACTTCTGTCAACATTAAATCATGGCTCTTGGAAAAGAGGTATTTCCTACTCACTGTCTGGAGGGGTATCTGCATAATGGTCAAGCAGAGCATGCTACAGGGATAGATTCGGGAAGCCATTTCCACACAAGCTGGAACATTTTCTGGGTTCTTTCACCCAACAACAGCTATATCAGCTCTCCTATACTGTGCTATTGCTGCACTTTCAAAAGACATTAGATTAATAAGCTATTTTATTTTGTTATTTATTAAAAAGTTTATATTTACTGGAAGTAGAATTATACTTTGTAAAACAGAGAAGAGATTATCAGGAAAGCATGCTTATAAGATGAAGGAAATGTCTATGTATAGTCTCTGTGGTAAAGGCTGCGAGGTGCCGCAGGGTAGAGCCTGTATACCTCCTCAGGCAATTCCATCTATCTGTATTGGGTGTTTTGTAAGCTAAACCTTCATCTGGCATATAAAACACATGGGTGTGGAGTGCTCCCAGGAGACAGAAATAGAGAAAAAAGGCTCGCACCAGGTCGAATGCTGTAAAGCTAATGACTAAATAGTGACTTGTAGAATGACTTGGGGTACAGCTTCTAGGCCCAGAGAATGAATCAAATACATGACATTAGTGGTATGGAAGGCAAGAGAGGAAAAAAAAAACTTGTTTACTAACACAAAACATGTCCAGTGCTTAAACTTACTAGGAACTAGTGATAGAGAAGGGGTCAGGAAAAGTTCTCTGCCTTCCTAGAACTCAGCAATGAAAGTACAGATGCTCTTATCTGAGGAAAAGACTGTATGTGAAGGAACAAGGAAAGCTGGGCAGGACAGATACACAAGTGTATCTGCAGAATTCTGGTCATATGCGTTTAAAGTGAAAAGGAGTCTTGGGGTGGAGGTGTCCAGCAAGCTGTTGCCTGGAGGGTTTGCAAATAGCAGGGACTGGCATAGCAGTCATATGGAAGGTGGCTGAAAGCTGACGACACACAACCATGTATGAGAAAGAGAACTCAGACGGGGGCCTAGGAAGGAACCCTCAGAACAGTAACAGAGGTCGGAGATCTGGGTGAGGAGAGGCGGCTTGTAATTGTTTATTTTGTTGATACTCCTGTAGGCAATAGCTCAAGAAGAGCAGAGGCTGTGGTTGCCATTCCTCCCGTGACATGGTGATTAGCAGAGGATAACAGCGCTTAATACTTTCGGATGGCACGCTGTAGGAGTAACCAGTAGTGAAAATGCTCCAGCCCAGGCAAGGCAAGGTGCAGAGAGGAAGGAAAGGTCTGCTGTGGCCCCGGGGCCTCCTGGGAGGAGACGAGGACAAACCTCACTACCTGATTCAGAGCATCAGTGACGAGCCATGAGAGGGCACAGGAAGTCCCCTGCACAGTCACCTCCCTGTGCGACAGCTCGAGTCAGCTGTGTTAACCACTGTCACTGCTAGACTCACGGGAAAACGGAAAGCAGACAACACGCAGTTGATGGGATAGGAAAACCGTCACTGAAACGAGGCGTCTATCTCACCACAATGCTGTGTAAAGCCAATGGCTCCACTGTCATTTGAGCTGAACACAGTTCGAGGTCACAGGTGGGACCAGATACTACGACATTGCAGTCCAAACACAAACGTCCCCCGAGCCTCTGTGGCTCCCTGATTTGGGTACTTAATCACAGAAACCGAAACTAAGTAAGAAAGGGATTGGCACATGGCAAAAACAATTTTTTTTTTGAATGAAATAAATCCTGGACTTTAGCTTGGACACAAGAAACTTTGTTTCTAAGCAAGCTCTAAGAAGCCTTGGAAAGCAGTAAAATGGAAGGCAATTTTCACAGACTAATGGAGCAGCTAAAAGTGGAGTGTGTGGAGATGGGGACTGTGTAATAAACATGCTTTCTTTCCCAAGTTTGGTGAAAATAGCCTCTCCCTATGAAACAGTGGACAACAACATGCTGGGGCTTGGCTAGAGCCATGGTAACCTCAAGTATGAGTAGGTAATTAATGCCACACACTGGCTTTGTTAGAGTCATAAGCCCCCCAAGTATGTGTGTTACTGAAGATTAAAAGGAAAAACAGATGCAAAATAAAAACAAAGCTAAATTTCTATGGAAGGAAGGAGCCTGTGTCATGGGGTTATATATCTGTCAATTAAACCTCTAAAGAAAATAAATGATAATAACCCTCTTTGTAGGGCATTAAGCTTATTTAGTGCTAAATGTTAACTTGATCCATTGAAAATCTTAATAGAATTGTTTTTCTTTTGTTTCTTGTATAAGAGGGGATTTAATTTTTCTAGGTAAACACAGAAGTTTAAATAAAGATTTATTCTATTAAAAAGCCTATTTTGACACCTACACCCTCAAATCTTTTTCAGTGGGCCCATACAAAATGATTAAATAAATAACTAAGACCTTCCTAAAGGATTAACAATGTGACTTTTAGACAATGACAACTTTTGAGAAATGTCTTGGAAAAGTTAATTAAAAATATATTGGGAGAGAAATAAAATTAGTACTATTGCTGATCACGTGTATCTTCTCTAGTATGGTTAATTAGAATATTAGAAACAATGCTAGGAAGTACGATAGATTTTTACTTTACTAATTTTTAACTTTTAAGAAGACATAATTTTATGCTTTTAAAAATAAAACATATTAGTATGTTGATAGCACTAACATAAAGCAAGGAAGGTGATATATTGTGTATGCGCTAAAAAAATAAAGCTTGTTGGGCTGGAGAGATGGCTCAGTGGTTAAATATATATATATTTTATATATATATATATATATATATAAAGGCTTGCCTTGCCTAAAGATCAGAGGATGGAGCCAGCCACAGAGTTAGTCATAGGGGTCAGGGAGTGGTGACACACACTTTTAACCCTAGCACTTGGGAGGCAGAGGTAGAGATCTTTCTGGATCTCTGTGAGTTCAATGCCAAACTGATCGAGGCGGTGGCAGCACCCATCTTTAATCCCAGCACTTGGGATCGCATGCCTCTGCTCCCAGCACTTGGGAACCACACACGCCTTTAACCCTAGCACTAGGAAAGTTAAAATAGGAAGTGATATGGTGAGGGAGAGGAAGAAATATAAGACGGGAGGAGGAGGCAGGACTTCTGCCCTGTGCCTGTGACCCCTCCCTTTGGATGAGGACCCAGCTTCAGGCCGTAGTCTGAGGATGAGAAGTGACTGTGGCTTGTGTCTCTCTGATCTTTTAGCTTTACCTCCAGGTTTTTATTATAAGACCAAGTACAATTTTTGCAATAAAGTATAGTGAATATATTAAGTGAATAAATATGCATTTCACAAGGTTCCCCTTGTTGTCAAGGAATATGCTTTTGCAGGTACAAGGTAATCTATAAATATCTGAATAAAGTTACATAAATAAAATATTTTAAATGGTTACTATAATTATGTTGTCTATAAAGAAAGACATTTTTTCATCAATACCTATTAATCTATAACTTGCCATATTTTTCCTGGAATAGTTTGTGAAAACTATGTATTGTTCTTTAGATATATGCTTGTAATTTAGTAGCAATTCATTGTTGCTGCTAACATTAGATATTAATGGTAATGAATCTTGCTGGGGTTTTTTAACAATAACTTAGAAAAGTTGTTTAGATGTAGTAACTTAAATAATCTCATACAAAAGACATATTTTTTGAGGGCATAAGCAGGGACCCTATTGTTATAGCACTGAGTATGATCTGGGTGCCTGGCCAGCCATGATACCCAGGCTGTCATTGGTGAAAAACAAAGAATTTTCACTATCTCACCTTCAGCTGTCTAAACCCAATACACAGGTGTGCTGAGTTAGATAAGAACATTATCTATTTGAAAGCCAATCTTCCTTTGGGACTCTGTTGCCAAAGCACTAGGAAACAAAAACATAAACTTATAATTCAACAGGATATGTGTAAAATCTGTTAAGCAAAGATGACTCTAGGCAGGTGGGAGACTTGAAAGAAAGGTTCCAACCATGTGGCAGAGGACACTGTCATGGCAACGTGTCTATCTAGGCCTCCTAGAATCTCCTTTAACAGGCTTATATCAGACAACTCACATTAAGATCGGGAGTCCGTGGTAGGTACAGATTCCACTCGTCAAGTCCAATGAAACAGTGTGTGAGTGAGAAGCGGAACACTAGAGATCTAAATAGCAAGATGGACAGTCTAGAAACGCCAAGATGTTATGAGACTGTGGCCTCCTGGTGGAACTGGACCAACTGACAAAGGCTGCATTCGGTGAGAGAAAGAAATGTTGAGTAATTCAAGAGACTGAGGACATAGAGCAGGACCCTAAGCCGCCTTATAAATAAATAATTAGACAGTAGTCTGTAATTGAACTACATTAATTATATTAAAATTAACTGTCTGAATCAAAAGATAAAAAGTCTTTTGGATAAAAATCACAAAAGACAGTTCACTGTAAATACAAATGCACAGTTATTTGAGGAACAAAACAAACAAACAAAAAGCCCATGCAAATGGGAATTAAAGAAAGACAGAAAATGGATTACAGCACTGTGAGTGTATCCACTGATCTTTACTCTTGGAAACAAGATGATGCATTTTAAGTAACTGAAATTTTTATCACAGTAAATAACTCTCTCTCTCTCTCTCTCTCTCTCTCTCTCTCTCTCTCTCTCTCTCTCCCACACACACAAACACCCATGCACTTTTAAAGGTTGTTAACCATGATCTTTTTTTCCTAAACATTAATTTAAAGCTAACTTATCACCCTAATCTTGACTTTGTATGCATGTTTACATAGTCTAGTATGTGCATGTGTGTGAGGTGAGCATGCACATGTGGTCACGTACATAAGTAGACCAGAGGTCCACACTGATGTTTTACTTAGTTGCTTACCACCCTAATTTCTGAGACAGATCTTTCAACTGAGTCGGAAATTCACTAATTCTAAGAGACTGTCGAGCAAGCCTTAGGAATCCTCCTGCCTCAGCATGGGCAGCACTGGAATTACAGAAGCATGTCCACACCCAGCTTTTTATATTGGTGCTGGGCATCTGAATGTAGGTTTTTATACTAGAGTCTTATTTTATCTTGACACAGGCTGAAATCATCTGAGAGGAGGGAATCTAAATAAGAGAAAGCCTCTATAAGATCAGGCTGTAGGCAAGTCTGTAAAGCATTTTCTTATTTAGTCATTGAGGGAGAGGGCTGATCCCACTGCAGATGGTGCCATTGCTGGCTTGGTGGTCCTTGGTTTCATACAAATCAGACTGAGCAAGCCATGAGGGGCAATCCAGTAAGCAGCACTCCTCTGCATTAACTCCTGCCTCCAGGTCCCTGCCCCGTCTGAGTTCCTGACCTGACTTCCTTAGATGATGAAAAATGCTGTGGAAGTATAAGCCAAATAAACCCTTTCCTCCCCCAGGTGCTGAGGTTGCAGTGTTTCATGGCAGCAGTAGAAACATGGACCAGACAGTCCTTAGGCCGGAATAGCAAGCACTTTACTGACTGAACTTCCTAGACTTCCATCTTCTAATTTTGAACATCTGCAGCTACAATTTTGTGACTGGGCATATTTTATTTTATAGTACAAAATAAAAAACAAAAACAAAAAAATAAAGTTTTAACCGTTACATAGATAGCAACATCAGTAAGCAAACTTTAGATTAAGGAATATTAACAACAAAATACAGCAATACCATGATAAAGAACTAAATTAATCAAGAAAAACTACCAGTAACAAAGGTCTAATTGAGATGGATATAGATGAAAATAACCTCTACAGAATCTAAAGAGAAAAAAGAGGTGAGCACATTGATGATTGGGACTTCAACATTTCTCTCAGACTAAGACTCAATAAGAATATAAGAATAAGAGATAGTTTAGTAACACAATGTTGATGTAACTGACAATTCTAAATCTGTAATAAGCATGAGGTTCATTAGATTCAAGGGTAAAGGGATTATGCACCAGTACAGACAATGTTTTCAGCAAAAAAGTAGACCTAAGATATTTAAAGAAATGAAATTATACAGAAATATTATCTCACTGTAAAAGAAACAAGCTAAGCTATGAAAAGTAACATAAAGGTATTTGAAAAAAAATCATTAACTATGCAAGAACAAAACCACACTTCTTAATAAGCTAAAGATCAAAGAGCTGTTCATAAAAAGTCAGGAAAGTTATTGAACTCAATAAAAACATCTCAAATTGAAATTTGTGCAATACAGCGAGAAGGTGTGTAAGGGAGATTTAGAGCAGCAGATGCTTACAGTAAGCAAGAACATTGTTGAATCAACAATCAAGTTTCCATATGACAACAACAAAACAGATCATTAGGCCAATCAGAGAGGAAGCAACATTAAACACGCAACATCAATTTATACAAAATTTAAGAAAAGGATCCACAAATGTTATGTTATATATTTAATAAAACTAGCCTGAAATATCAGAGGACATAGCTGACCACCTTTAGCCATGAAGGTCAGGGAGTGGTGACCCACACCTTTTGTCCTAGCACTCAGGAGGCAGACTTCTGGATCTCTGGAAGGCCTAACAGAGCTAGGTGGGGGTAGCACACACCATTAATCTTAGCTCTAGCAAAGTTGAACCAGGGACTGAAATAGCTGGGTGGAGATAAAAAGATAAGGCAGGAGAAGGCAGAAATTCTGTTGGCCCTTTCTACTGAAAACTCAGAGGCATTTCAATCTGAGGATCCATGGAGACAGGACCTACCCTTTTTGACCTAAGAAGTTGGCTGGATGATAACTGGCTGTGGCTTGTCTCTCTAATATTTCAGCTTTTCCCCAATATCTGGATCTAAGTTTTTATTAATAATACCAATTAGAATTTATGCAATAGACAAAACTTGTTTCTTAGAAAATATCAAAAATTTGATAAACTTCTAGCCAAACTTTTAAAGATAGAAAGCACATACCAGGAACAGAGTAACAGATGTTACTGTAGCCTCTCTAGGTGTGGAAACAATAGTTGTAATAATTTAAAAAGTAAAAAGCTATGAAAAATGATAATGATTTTGACAACTTTGATAGAATAGTTTTCAAAGACCAACAAAACAAAACAAAAAATCCTACAAATTACTAAAACTGACTTAGAAAGAGATATGTAGTTGAAAAGTCACATATCTGGTAAAACTCAAATTCAAATTACTTAAAAGTTGTCAGATCTCAAAGAATCAAAGATTTGGTTCCTTGAGAAAGTTAACAAAATAGATAAAACCTTTTACAAACTAACCAAAAAGCAGAGAGAGGGAGAGTATACAAATTAACACAATCAGAAATGAAAAGGGGGACATAACAACAGAAACGCAGGAAATCTAGAGAATTATCAGGTCATACTTTGAAAAATCTACACTCCACAAAAATGGAAAACCTAAAAGAAATGGACAGCTTTCTGGACAGGTATCACTTACCAAAATTAAATCAAGATCAGATTAAAGACCTAAACAGACCTATAACCTCAAAGGAAATTGAAGCTGTTACTAAAAGTCTCCCAAGTAAAAAAAGTCCAGGACCCAATAGTTTTAGTGTAGACTTCTACCAGATATTCAAGGAAGAACTAATACCAACACTCAACAAACTGTTCTACACAGTAGAAACAGATTGAACGTTATGGAACTCTTTATGAGGCCCCAATCACCCTGAAACCCAAGCCTCTCAAAGATGCAAGGAAGAAAGAGATTTACAGACCAATCTCCCTCATGAATATCAATTCAAAAATACTTAATAAAATTCTGGTGAGCCGAATCCAACAACATATCAAAACAATCATCCACCACGATCAAGTAGGTTTCATCCCAGAGATGCAGGGATGGTTCAATATAAAAAAACCTGTGACTGTCATCCATCATATATACAAAAAAACCCCCAAAAAACAAAAAACAAAAAACAACCACATGATCATCTCCTTAAATGCTGAAAAAGCCTTTGACTCCTTTATAATAAAAGTCCTGGAGAGATCAGGAATACAGGGAAAATAGTTAAATATAAGAAAGGTGATATACAGCAAGTCAACATCAAACTAAATGGAGATAAAGTCAAGGCAATCCCAATAAAATCAGGAACTAGATAAGGCTGTCCTCTCACGCCTTATCTATTCAATATAGTTCTTGAAGTTTTAGCTAAAGCAATAAGAGAACAAAAGGAGATTAAGGAGATAAAAATTAGAAAGGAAGAAGTCAAATTATCTCTATTTGCAGATGATATAATTGTATACATAAGTGATCCACAAATTCTACCAGGGACATTCTACAGCTGATAAACACCTTCAGCAATGAAGCAGGATACAAGATTAACTAAAAAAAAAAAAAAAAAAAAAAATCAGTAGCCCTTCTATACACTGAAGATAAAAAGGCTGAAAAAGAAATAAGGGAAACATCATACTTTATAATAGCTGCAAAGAGCATTAAATACCTTGGTGTAACTATAACCAAAGAAGTAACAAATCAGTTCCACAAAAACATTAAATCACTGAAGAAAGAAATTGAAGAGGATATTAGAAAATGGAAAGATCATCCATGTTCCTGGATAGGTAGGATCAACATAGTAAAAATGGCAATTTTACCAAAAAAAATCTACAGATTCATTGTAATCACGATCAAAATCCCAACACAATATTTTATAGACCTTGAAAAAACAATACTCATCTTCATATGGAATAGCAGGAAACCCAAGATTGCCAAAACAATTCTGCTCAATAAAAGAACTTCAGAAGAAATCACCATCCCTGACTTCAAGCTATACTATAGAGTTACAGTAATAAAAACAGCCTGGTACTGGCATAGAAACAGATTTGTGGATCAATTAAATTGAATCAAAGACCAGACCTTAGTCCACATACCTATGAAAATCTGATTTTTGACAAAGAGGCCAAAAATGTTCAATGGAAAAAAGGCAGTATCTTCAACAAATGGTGTTGGCAAAACTAGATGGTAATATGTAGAAGAACACAAATAGATACAAACCTATCACCCCGCACAGATCTCAAATCCAAGTGGATCAAAGACCTCAACATAAACCCAGCCATACTGAACTTGATAGAAAAGAAAGTGGGAAATACCCTCCAATGCATTGGCACAGGAGACCACTTCCTAAATATAACACCAGTGACACAGACACTAAGAACAACAATCAATAAGTGGGACCTCCTGAAACTGATAAGCTTCTGTAAGGCCAAGGACACAGTCAATAAGACAAAATGACAGCCTACAGAATGGGAAAAGATTTTCACCAATCCTACAAGTGACAGAGGACTGATCTCTAAAAAATATAGAGAACTCAAGAAACTAGAGCCCCAAACCTTGAATAACCCAATCATAAAATGGGGATCAGAACTAAAAAGCAAATTCTCAGCAGAAGAATTACAAATGGCTGAAAGGCACTTGAAAAATTGTTCAACATCTTTAGCCATCAGAGAAATTCAAATCAAAACAACTTTGAGATACCATCTGATACCTGTCAGAATGAGTAAGATTAAAAACACAGATGACATCTTATGCTGGAGAGGATGCAGAGCAAGGGGAATACTCCTCCATTGTTGGTGGGAGTGTAAACTTGTACAGACACTCTGGAATGCAGTATGGTGGTTCCTCAGAAAACTGAGAATAAATCTCCTCAAGGATCCAGCCATATACTAATAGGCATATACCCAAAGGATGCATATATTTACTCCAAAGGCTATATTCACACACACACACACACACACACACACACACACACACACACACACACACATATCTCAACTATATTCACAGCAGCATTATTTGTAATAACAAGAAACTGGAAACAATCTAGATGTCCTTCAACTGAAGAATGGATTAACAAACTGTGGTAATCTACACAATGGAGTACTACTCAGCAGTAAAAATAAAATAAAATAAAATGACAGCATAAAATTTGCAGGCAAATCCATCAGCTGGTGAGTGGCTAAATTATGGAATATCCACACGAAGGATATTCCACTTATAACAGAAAGAAGCATGCTTAAATCAGAAAGACAGAGCTTAAGTGTACTGCACCAAAAGACATCACTTGGAAACTGATGGCAAAATTGTTTCCAGTGTGAAAAACATGACACACTTGAACATTTTCTAAGTAATGTTTTTCTCAGTTAAATCAACTCAAGCAAGAGCTAGCAAGGGAGAAAATACACAAAGTTTTTTTCAGTAATTTTTTTAGTATTTGTTTTAGGTATCCATTATTTTTACTGCACAGCTGGATAATTCATATGACTAAGAAAAATGGAATGAATTGAAAATGACAGATCTAAGGCAATGCTGGTCCCAGGCAGACTCAGATGAACACATAAATACATAAACTGACACCTAGGCATCATCTCCAAGCCACGAGGAAGCAAGAGTAAACATTATTGATACAATTAAGCAGACAAATAGTAGTCAAGACAGTGAGAACATTAACCCTGTGCTTTAGGATATGAAGAACAATCTGAGTGTCGGTGAGGCCCAGCAGCCTCATGAAGAGGCATTGAAGGGCCCACTTCTCTCCTGCAAGGCTCAGCTACAGATGTGAGCACTAGTCATTTCTGTTTCCTTTGTCAATTGCTAAGATTTTTCTGTGTTTTCCACAAGAAGTTGTGAAATATCACTATGAAGAGCCCTCTTACTCTCTGGAGACAATCACAGATAACTGGAGCTTGGACCTCACACTGACAGGTGTGTTAGCACAGTCATGCCCTTTGCACTCCTAGAAGGCAAATTCCATTAAGGCTAAAAGAAGCAAAGCAAACCAGGAAGTGTTCTGAAAACTCAGGTTTCATACCTATGCATTTGACATCTGTGGAGAGAGCTGAATCAGGAGATAATTGCTCTTGAATTTTAATAATAAAGATTAAAAATAAATGCTACCAATTCATTTTCCCATATTTCACACATTGCACTTATTTTTAACTCATTTAATTTATCACATCAAACCAATGACACAGCTTATTTCTATAGCCCACATTTTGAATATGAAGAGGTATAGAAGTTTAGACCAATTGCACAAAGTTCCATTGTTGATAGACACATAGCCAGAATTCAAATCTAATGCTCTACTCATTAAATTATATTGCTCAGAAAAATGAATTTACATCAATACATTCAATATCTTATATATTTTGTTGAAGATAACTCTTTATGATTTGTGATTCTTATTTTTGTAAAGAATACCATCACTGGGACAGAGTAATAACTTAAAGAATGGGGAAAGATTTCTACGAACTACACATCCAACTGAGGGCTAATGTTCAAAATATAAAAAGAATTAAAAAAAAACTAGTTATCAAGAAAACAAATAACTCAATTAGAAATGGGTTACAGATCTAAGCAGAAAGGTCTCAAAAGAGGAAACTCAAGTGGATCAAAAACACTTAAAGATATGGTCAACATGCTTAGTCATGAGGGAAATACAAATCAAAGGTACTTTCAGATTTCATCTTACACCCATCATGAGGACTAAGATCAATAACACAGTAGCAGTTCATGCTGGAGGAGTGTGGAGTAAGGGGAATGCTCACTCATTGCTGATGGGAGTACAAACTTGTACATCAATTATGCAAATCAGTGTGTCAGCTTCTAGTTAACCAAATGATCTCAAGATCTAGTACTGTAACTCTTGGGCATATACTAAAGAGATGCTTTATCCAACCATGAAGAGACTTACCTAACTATGTTAATTGCTGCTCTATTCATAATAGCCAGAAATAGAAAAAGAACTTAGATATCCCTCAACAGATAAATGGATAAAGAAAATTGATGTGACAAGTCTTTCTGTATGCTGTGAATATAATTGGTAAGTAAAAGAACTGTTTCAACCTAAAAAAAAAAAAAAAAAAAAAAGAATTCACAGGTAAATGAATGAATTAGAAAAAATATCATCCTAAGTAAAGTAACCCAGACCCAGAAAAACAAATAAGGTATGTTTTCACTTATATGTGGATATCAGATGGTATGTAAATAATAATCAAGCTATCCTATGTAGAACTACAGAGGTAAGCTATAGACTAAGAAACTTGGGAGGAAGGCAGATATATCTCACTAGAAAATAGAAATAAAGTAGATAGTTATGGATGGATGGGGGGGTTAAACAGCAAAATAAAGTGGGGTGGGAGAGGGAGGAAATATGAGGAGAGATATTTGCACACTAACAAAGAATGAGCATAAACACCAAACCAGTCACAAACCCAATGAATGGACATGTGTCCTTTATGTAAGAAGCTAGTGCAGAGCAGAGTCACAGGTGAGCTGAGACCAACTCCTGGGCCACACATCCAGAGAATTCTTCTCTGAGATCGGAGTCACACCCAATGGTCTGATTTCAGGCTCTTCCAGCAGACAGACCCTAGGCTTTAGCAGTGAGGGGTCTCTTCTAGGGATCCCTAACTTGCCTGGCTAGGCCCCATCTCCAGGGCGAACTGCTTTATCAGATAAGGACTGAGGACTTTGAAACTAAGACTCCTGCCCACAGTGGAGTCAGAGATCGAACAGGTCCCTTGCTCAGAGCAGACAGAAGACACAAAAGTCCTGTAGCCACGATTGACTAAGAGTTGAGTAAGTGAGAACTACTGAAGCCATGGGCAGATGCCAGTGCAAGAATACATATAACAATATAAAGAACAAGGCAACACTAGAAGAAACTGGTAGTTCTACAACTACAAGACCTGAACAGAACAATGAAGAAGAAACAGAAGGAAACAACAGCAAAAACAACTTTATGAAGATTATTGAAGCCTTCAAAGAGGATATGAAAAATTCCCTTAAAGAAATAGAAGAAAATACAAACAAAAAAATTGGAAGAGATGAGCAAATCCTTGAAAGAAAACCAAGTAAAGGAAAACTAAAACATGAAAGAAACATTTCAGGAACTAAAAATTGAAATAGAAGCAATAAAAAAGGCACAAGATGAGGCAAAGGTAGAAACAGAAAATCTGAAGAAAAGAGCTGGAACTACAGATACAAGCATAGCCAACAGAATCCAAGAGATGGAAGACAGAATCTCTGGAGTAGAAGACTCAATAGCAGGAATAGATACATCAGTCAAAGAAAACATGCAAAACAAAACAAAACAAAAAAAAAAACACCACAAAAAAACCACAAAAAACAAGACATAACACAAAACATTCAGGAAATTAAGGACACCATGAAGAGACCTAACCTGAGAATAATAGGAATAGAAGACAAAGAAGAATACCACCTCAAAGGCACAGATAATGTGTTTAATAATATCATAAAAGAAAACTTTCCTAACCTAAAAAAGGAAATGCCTATAAAGATACAGGAAGTTTACAGATCAAATAGATATGACCCCTCCAAAAAAGTCCACTCGCCACATAATAATCAATCCACAAAAAATACAGAACAAAGAAAAAATTTTAAGAGCTGCAGAAGAAAAGGGTCAACTTACAAAGGCAGACCCATCAGAATAACACCTGACTACTCAATGGAAATGATGAAAGCAAATAGAAATTGGTCAGAAGTTATACAGACACTAAATGAGCATGGCTGCCAACCTAGACTACTATACCCAGCAAAACTATCAATCACCATAGATGGAGTAAACAAGATATTTCATAACAAAGTCAGACTGAAACAATACCTATCTATCAATCCGGCCATCCAGAAAGCATTAGAGGGAAAACTCCAACCTAAGGATCCCACATACACCCATGAAACCACAAACAATCAATAATCCGACAGAAACGAAGCCCAGAGAAAGGTAATACCTATAAGCAACCAAGAAAAATAATAGGAAATATCAGTCAGTAGTCACTAATATCCCATAATATTAATGGACTCATTCACCTATAAAAAGACATATACTAACACGATGGATACAAAACGAGAAGCCATCCTTCTGCTACATACAAGAAATATACCTCAACCTTAAAGACAGACACAGGCTCAGAGTAAAGAGCTGGGAAAGGATTTTCCAATCAAATGGTCCTAAGAAATAAGCTGGTGTTGCCATCCTAATATATAACAAAGTAGACTTCAAACTAAAATCGATTAAAAAAGACCAGGATGGATATTACCTATTTATCTAAGGGAAAATTGATCAAGATGACATTTCAATCCTGAATATTTATGCCCCTAGTATAAAGGCACCTATCTATGTAAAAGAAACACTACTAAAGCTCAAATCCCACATCAACTCTTACATCCTAATAGTGGGAGACTTCAACCACACTTTCACCCTTGGATAGGTCAACCAGACAGAGACTCAACAGAGAAATAAGGTGTCTAACAGAGGTTATGAGGCAAATGGACTTAATAGATATTTACAGAAGCTTCCACCCAAATGCAAAGGAATATACATATTTCTCAGCACTACATGGAAGTTTCTCTAAAATTGACCATATAATTGGTCATAAAGCAAATATCAATAGATACAAAAAAATGAAAATAATCCCTTGTATCATATCAGACCACCATTGCCTAAAGTTAGAGCTCAACAACATCAAAAATCACAGAAAGCTTACCAACCTATGGAAACTAAACATCACTCAACTGAACTACCTCTGGGTCAAGGAAGAAATTAAGATAGAAATCAAAGTCTTCCTAGTATTTAATAAAAATGAATTCACAATGTACCCAAACTTATGGAACAATGAAAGCAATATTAAGACGAAAAATTCATAGCACTAGATGTCTATAGGAAAAACCTAGAGAAATCCCACACTACAGATCTAATAGCTCAGCTAAAAGCCTTAGAACAATTAGAAGCAAACTCACCTAGAAGGAGTAGACAGCAGGAAATAATCAAACATAGAGCTGAAATCAATATAATTGAAAGAAAAAGAACAATATAAAGAATCAATGAATCAAAGAGCTGGTTATTTGAGAAAGTCAACAAGATAGATAAACCCTTATCCAAACAAACCAAAAGACAGAAAGAGAGTAGCCAAATTAACAAAATCAGAAATAAAAAGGGATAACAACAGACCCCCAGGAAATCCAGAGAATTATCAGGTCATACTGAAAATCTATACTTCACAAAAATTGAAAACCAAGAAGAAATGAACAGCTTCTTGGACAGTTACCATTTATCAAAATTAAGTCAAGATCAGGTTAAATACCTAAACAGATCTATAACCCTAAAGGAAATTGAAGCTGTCATTAAAAGCCTCCCAAGTAAAAAAAGCCCAGGTCCAGATTGTTTCAGTGCAGAGTTCTACCAGACATCCAAAGAAGAGCTATTATCAATATTCCTCAAACTGTTTCACACAGTAGAAACTGAAGAAATATTGCCAAACTCTTGTTATGAGGCCACAATTACCCTAATACCCAAGTCACTCAAAGAGCAACAAAGAACAAGAATTACAGAACAATTTTGCTCATGAACATTGATGCTAAAACTGCCAACAAAATTCTGGCAAATCAAATACAACATATAAAAAAATACCATCCACCATGATCAAGTAGGCTTCCTCCCAGAAATGAAGGGATGGTTCAACATATGAAAAACTGTAAATGTCATCCATCATATAAACAAACTGAAGGAAGAAAACCACATGATCATATCCTTAGATGCTGAAAAAGCCTTTGACAAAATCCAACACTCCATTATGATAAAAGTCCTGGAGAGATCAGGAATACAGGGAAAATATCTAAATAAAATAAAGGTGATTTTCAAGAAGCCGACAGCCAGTATCAAACTTAATGGAGAAAAACTCAAAGCAATCCCACTAAAATCAGGAACTAGACTAGGATGTCCTCTCTCCCTTTATTTATTCAATATAATTCTCGAAGTTTTATCTAAAGCAATAAGAGAATGAGAGGAGATTAAGGGGATACAAATTGGAAAAGAAGAAGTGAAACTATATCTATTTGCAGAAGATATGACTGTATACATAAGTGATCCACAAAATTCTACCAGGGAACTTCTATGGCTGATAAACACCTTCAGCAACATAGCAGGATACAAGATTAACTCAGAGAAATCAGTAGCCCTTCTATACACTAAAGATAAAAGGGCTGAAAAAGAAGTAAGGGAAAGGTCACCCTTTATAATAGCTGCAAATAGCATTAGACACCTTGGAGTAACTATAACCAAAGAAGTAACAGACCTATTTGACAAGAACTTTAAATCACTGAAGAAAGAAATTGAAGAGGATATCAGAAAATGGATAGATCACACATGTTCCTGGATAGGTAGGATCAACATAGTAAAAATGGCAATTCTACCAAAAGCTATCCTATCTACAGATTCAATGCACTTCCCATCAAATTCCCAATATAATTTTTTACAGACATTGAAAGAATAATGCTCAATTTCATTTGGAATAACAGGAAAGCCAGGATTGCCAAAACAATTTTATTCAACAAAAGAAGCTCAGGAGGCATCACCATCCCTGACTTCAAGTTATACTAGAGCTACAGTAATAAAAATAGCTTCGTACTGGCATAAAAACAGACTTGTGTATCAATGAAATAAAATTGAATATCCGGGCATTAACCAAAAACCTACAAACACCTGATCTTTGACAAAGAGGCCAAAAATGTTCAATGGAAAAAAGATAGTATCTGTAATAAATGGTGTTGGCATAAATGGATGGTAGTGTGTAGCAAAATGCAAATAGATCCAAACCTATCACCCTGCACAAAACTCAAATCCAAGTGGATCAAAGACCTAAACATAAATCCACCCACATGGAACCTAATAGAAAACAAAGTGGGAGATACTCTACAACAAATTGGTACAGGCGACCACTTCCTAAATATAACACCAGTAGCACAGACACTAAGAACAACAATCAATAAGTGGGACCTCCTGAAACTGAGAAGCTTTTGTAAAGCCGAGGATACAGTCAATAAGACAAAATGACAGCCTACAGAATGGGAAAAGATTTTCACCAACCCTACAAGTGACAGAGGACTGATCTCTAAAATATATAGTGAAATCAAGAAACTGGAGCCCCAAACCTTGAATAACCCAATCATAAAATGGGGTTCAGAACAAAAAGGAAATTCTCAGCAGAAGAATTACAAATGGCTGAAAGGCACTTGAAAAATTGCTCAACATCTTTAGCCATCAGAGAAATGCAAATCAAAACAACTTTGAGATATCAGCTTATGCCTGATATCAGAATGGCTAAGAAAAAAGACACAGATGACAGCCTATGCTCGAGAGAGTGCAGAGTAAGGGGAACACTCCTTCATTGTTGGTGGGAATGTAAGCTTGTTCAGCCACTCAGAAAACTGGTAATCAATCTCCCCAAAGATCCAGCAATAACATTACTGGGCATATACCCTAAAGATGCACATTCACACTCCAAAAGCATTAGCTCAACTATGTTCATAGTGGCATTATTTGTAATAGTAAGAACCTGGAAACATCCAAATGCATCTCAACTGAAAAATAGATCAATAGACTGTGGTACAGGTACACAATGTAGCACTACTCAGCAGTAAGAAAAAATGATAATCTAAAATTTGCAGGCAAATGGATGGATTTGGAGACTATCCTCCTGAGCAAGTTATCACAAATGGAGAAAGATAAGCAGGGGATGTATTCACTCATTAGTGGACTTTTAACAAAAAGCTAAGCATGTCCAAGATTCAAACCACAACCACTGAACAGCTTGGAATCTGAACTACCTTGGACCAGCACCTTGGATCCCATTCCCTTCAGAGGAACACCTGACCCAGTCTTGATATTGGGATGAGGAAAGTGGATCTTCCTGGAGTGGATGCTGAAGTAAGCCACCTTGGGAACTTAAGACCTCCTGCCCTTGCTGGGGAGGAGACAAAGTGATGGGGAGAAGAGTGAGTGTCTGGGAGCGGCGGGAAGGGGAAGGGAGTCTGATCAAGGGCATATGTGAATAAAAAGTATGGCTCTATAAATAATAAAAAACTATTAAAATAAAAAAGTGGCCTATGCAGAGGCTACTCATTCTATCAAAGTGAAGTGTGTAGTAAGCTAGAACTAGTGTGTGAAGGCAATTATAAATTGCAGGGTTTCTGTGATCTAATTATTGAACTCAATATTATTTAAATCTTTAACTTTATAAACTTATAATTAAATGACTTGTATTTAAAACAAAAAAATGAAAAGAAGCTAGTGCAATAGTGGCATAAACTTATGGTAGTAACCAACCCGTAGCTGACTTAACTGAATCCCCACTCCATGAGATAGAATCCACACCAAACACTGTGACTAGAGAGCATGTGGACCTAGGGTGAAAACAACACTGTTCTACAACAAAAACATAACAATAAAAGATTCCTAATGATACTCACTGTACTTATAGGTCAGTGACTTGCTCAGGTAACATCAGAGAAGCTTCATCCTGCAGCAGATGAGAACAAAATACAGAGACCTACAGACAAACATTATGTGAAGAGTTACAGACTTTGGAACATGCAGCTCTAAATGGAATGTCTCCATTAAATCCTTCTCCTCTGGGCTCATGGAACCCCTCAGAAGAGGAGGTAGAAAGAGTAAAGACTAGAGGGTATGGAGGACACCAAGAAAAAAAGCCTGTCCAAATTAACAAGATTGATGCATGTACAGACTTACAGACTGAAGCATCATGCACAGGGCCCTCCTGAGTCTGTACCAGATGAGAAAGAATCAGTGGACACATGGCCCATCCCTAACCCAGAGGCAATCTCCCATTGACAACAACTTGCAAATGAAAATTTACTTGTCCCCAAGGAGTCTTGTTGGTGAAACAAACTACTCTTAGGGTACACTGCACACCCAGCAGTAGATGCCAACAACAAACTACTCTTAGGGTACACTGCACACCCAGCAGTAGATGCCAACAACAAACTACTCTTAGGGCACACTGCAGGCTCAACAGTAGATGCCAACAACTAAGTACTCTTAGGGTACACTGCACACCCAGCAGTAGATGCCAGCAGAGAACAGACTACTCTTAGGGTACACTGCACACTCAGCAGTAGATGCCAACAGAGAACAGACTACTCTTAGGGTACACTGCACACCCAGCAGTAGATGCCAGCAGAGAACAGACTACTCTTAGGGTACACTGTACACATAGCAGTAGATGCCAGCAGAGAACAGACTACTCTTAGGGTACACTGCACACCCAGCAGTAGATGCCAGCAGAGAACAGACTACTC